>CAEGAG010165305.1:0-26051 GCA_903067065.1 Brachyrhaphis terrabensis | reverse complement strand
TCTTAACCTCCAGCAAACACCTAGAAAGACAGTTAATACTGTATCACAAAACAAAGGAAGTCAAGTAACCAGCACACGGAATAATAATATGAAAACACAACCTTTCAAATAAACTCATAAGTAAATGAACTTAGAAAATTTTCCTAACAATAACTTTTTATGTGTTCTGATTGTACAGGAAATATATTAAGATAAAAAAAAATACATAAAATAAAATATCTAAAGATTATTTGTATTTTATTTGCTTATTCATATTTTAAAGCATACCTGTACACAATTCAACAGCTCATACAGGTGAATCTATAATAAAAAGTTATTCTATTTCAGCGATTTAATTCAACAAGTGAAAAATCACCTGGAGGTGGATTTCACTCTGTGAAACTCTTTTACACCCAATAAAACCCCAGCTTTAATTAATCGTACAATTAGATTACATATGACAATAAAAAGGATGTTTAACACAGAGAATGTTATGTTCTACCCAACTATATGGGCTGGACTGGTGAGTTGAAGATAGTCCAGCAGGCAGCTAGTGACACCCACAAGGTGGATAAACTGTAATAAATAACTGCAAAAGAAGCTGGGGATTCACAGTGTGCTCCTTCCAGGAATGGAAAATTGAGTGGAAGGAAAACATGTAGCTTCAAACGTTGTACAATGAATAGGTACAATCACATATCTACAGAGAGTTGCTAAGCAAGCCCATTCAGGAGTTTGTGGGATATTCTCTATATGTGGACTGTCATCTGATGATGTTGGTTCAGTTTGTTTTATCAAGTTTAAAGTCAGCGCAGACACCTTTGCAGGAGATTTTGGAGCTTGTCATGTTTTCCTCTGCTGGCAAGCTTGGTGGAGGTGAGGAGACGATGATTTAATCTTTAAGAAGTACTTAAATACTAAGTTAATACTATGTTTATTAACTTTTGGAATCACTGTGCTTGATCACCCAGCAAATGTACCTATCAGTCATGTTCAGTGAGTTATAATGAGGTTTGTTTGTTTGATTAAAAGTACCTTTTGAAAATAATAACTTTTAGGCAGGTATTAAGTATGCCATTTCACAAAGCAATTAATTATTCTTTTCAATTTGATTTGTCTTTTAGAGCTGTTATATATTCCACACTTTCTTCTCCACTCTCCCTTAACCAATGCATAAATTATGAAAAGAAACTAAATCACAACCCCTATCCTAACTTGAACCTATTTTGTTTGACATAGTTAAAAATCTAACAAAAGAATGCAGCAGCGAGTTTCAGGAAATGTTCTGTGTCTAGGAGCAAGAATACCAAACAAACTTGTTTCACTATGCTGGTATAGAAACTTGTGCAAATAAACTTGCAGAAAATATTATACTCCTACTTTACAAGCCTCCAGATTTGCAAAACACATAGGCTATACCTAAAGCACTTTACACACCGATCGGTAGGCAATTTGGGGTTAAGCGCCTTGCCCAGAGGCACATCAACATGTGACAGGAGGAAGCTGGAATCAAACCTACTACCTTGACTACTCTTACCACTCCGCCACAGTCGCCACTGCAGCTTCATCTATTCTGTAGGCTTCCCACGAGTTATGCATTCAAATTATTTGGAATTTTTTTATCCTTCCTTCAGAAGCACAATTGTGAGGTCAGACACTGATGTTGGACAGGAAGCACTAGGTTCTAATTTTGGATTTCATTATATCATCTGAGAATTTGAAATGAAAAATTTGAAGCTCTTTTCATTTAAGAATGTTTAAAGATCCCAACTGTTGACAGCGGTTGTGGACTTTCATAGCAGAGAAATTCTTATAAGCTTGTAAATCAAAAACCTCAGTTTCTAGAACTATCATGCATTGTTGTCAACTGAACATTGTGTTGAAAAGCCTAGACATAATGTACCATGCAATATCTTATTAAACTAATGCTAAATGCATGCTGCTGTAAGTCTTCCTTGAAAAAGTTTACATAAATCTTGAGCAACTTGAGCAACAAATACATCTCTTGAACTTCAAGGAGTTTTGAGTTTTATTGTTCAGCCTAGTTTAAAAGGAGCCTTTCAGTTTTCTAAGCAGCACATCTTCTGTGTAATCTGACTCATACTTTATCATCTTTCCCCCAAAAGGCTGACACATTGTCATCCCTTTCACAATCGCTCAGTTTTATTGTCAGTAGTTGTATTCAGTAGTAAAACATTCACTCAGCAACTTCAGTACATGCATTTACATAAAACGCCAATGACAGTGTACAGTACAAAGTAGTGTGATAGTGATGTTGAAGCACTGATGTGTAAACATACTGGCTCGGATTGCTTACAAATGTTTTTGAATGTGGAAATGTACTTTTCAATCTTGTCAGCTAAGAGCAACCATGGAAAGAGTGGAAGAAAAAGTAAAGGTAAAATTGTGTTGGTTAAATTGAACTTAGTACTAAGCACATTAAGCCTCAAGTGAGCCCTTAAAGTGACAAAATGTTAGGATTATTGAATATGACTTTTAGTTTTGGTGCTTTAAAACCAACTTACGTGTGGTTTTATATCAAAGTTATACCATGTTAACAGAAAGCTGTGCTTGCTATGAGCAGACACGGCGCTCCACCCTCACTTTAACTCTGATACTAGTAGTGTAGAATCCTGTACGCTGTTATGAGGTTAAGGTATTACTGTTTTAATAGGAAAATGGTTCTAGTAGCATTATTAGTTTCATTTGTACATTTATTATTATTATTGTTTTCGGGAAATATAAACAAAGGGTTGATTTGCAAACCAAGCAGAATAAATTGGGCATATTATGTCAGTTGATACTCAAGTAACTAAATGACCTGGCTATTGTATGGAAAGCTACAGACTTATCCAAGTGAAAGCACTATATTTTAGTAATATGTTTGTTGAAGCTAAAGAATATACATATAGAAATAGAAATGGTTATTCATTTTAAATATAATTATAAAAAGAATAGGAAATTATTGCGTATAAACATGATTTTTGATAAATGTATATTTGAATAGAAATTTGAACTTAAAGACACTATAAAGCAAGGCTGCTCCTGTTTATTCGGGACCATTCTTCTGCTGCAGGTCTGCCCCCCTAGATCTGTCCCATAACAAAAATTATGAATTATCTGTATGGCTTAAATGGGTTAAGCCATACAGAAACTTTTGCTTTAAAAAAGTTTCAGTCTGTATTGATGTAGGATCACATGAAATGTGTCCAGTCTTTTTATCGTGACAAAAGCCTTTACTTCTTGACAAACCTCATTGAAATAGGAAAGGAATGGTGTGGAGACATGTTGCCAATTCCGGTGCTGGTCCTTTAAACACAACCACGAAGGGACTCGAACCCTCAATCTTCTGATCCGAAGTCAGACGCCTTGTCCATTAGGCCACGTGGTCCTGGGTTCTGCAGCAGTGTAGTGATAGGAAGGCCAAGTCCTGAGCAGTTACCAAAACATTTAGGTCAAGTAAGATAACCTTTGAAAGATGCTGCAGTTAGCTGAAGTATTTGTGGTACTGTCGATATTGTTAAAAGAAACGAAATCTCAAGAGGTAAGCCATTTTAAATGGATGGTTCTTTGAAGAAGCTTGAAAAAATGTCGGACTTGTAGTGAATTCCAATCAGTAATATCTCAAGAAGAAATAGAAGAACAAAGAAAAAAATATAAGCCTAAACTTTGATTGGTGTAGTGTGTGGCCTAAATATTTTTTAACAAACTGACTTTGCCTTGGGTAGGATTTGATAGGGACTCCAAAACTTAAGACTTTTATATGGAAGTGTTTATAATTTTAAAATGCAAGTCAGAAAATTGTTTTTGATTTGGCTTGTCTTGCATGAACAACATGTTAGGCAGTGTGTGTTGATGAGGGCTCACATGAAATATGTGCATTTTTTAAAAAGATCTCAATGTAATGTAGATAAAGACATTTGCTATTTAACTAACATGAAGTGAAATATGAATGCACTATGTGATATTTGCCTCGATCCTTTAAAAACAACCACGAAGGGACTTGAACCCTCAATCTTCTGAGCCAAAGTCAGATGCATTGCCACGTGGTCCTACTTTCCAAATCCTGAGCTGTTTGAGTCGTACAGGTACCAAGTAAGAAGCACTATGAGAGGTACTGCAGTTAGCTTAAGCGTAGTTGGTACTCTTTAAATTCTTGAAAAAAAGAATGTCAAGGGGTAAGCCAATTTAAAGAAAAGCAGAGCTAATTTTAGGGTAAGCTGTGTAACCTTTACAGCTCTAAAGGTGTAAAGGTACAAATGAGGTGGTCTAGGAAAACTCAAGAAGTTCTACCATGATCCAACACATATGTATTTAAAAAGTTTATAAATCAGAAGTGGATAAAATGAAATACAGCAAAAAGACTAAAAAAAAAAAAAACGTAAACTAATGGTAATACAAATAAAAAGTCAAAATTATATTTTAAAATGTTAACAGCAAATACAGTACGGTACTTGGGGCCTCCAAAGAAGGAAAGTAAAAGAAGCTTGAGGGAAATAAAACCAAGTGTACAACAACAACAAATGAGTGAGCCAAAAGTGAGAGTGTGGGAAAGATAGCAGAAAGTGGGCACGATGGTTCTTAGAAGTTGAATGACAGCAGTGAACATCATAAGGGATGACATGGTAAAGAGTTTGACTGACATTGACAGGCTTATGAAGGACAACCTGAGGTACCAAAGCGAAAAATAACAGGGACCAAACCAAAGCAGGTTGGCTGACCTGAGAGTGTCTCGCTGCAGTGGAAGACAGAACAATTTGGAGAGAAAAGATTCGATTACTGCAGTGTTGATAAAGTAATGATGAGCAGGTGGGATGACAGCAGATTGCTCACTAGCAGGAGACAGTGTCCGTGCTCAGGGGCATAAATAAAGCAGAGAAGCACAAAAGCAAACAAAGAGACATACTCAGCTAGAAAGGAGGGTAAAAGACTTAAAAAGATAAACAATGTATGTAGGAGTCAACATAACACAGCAACATCTGGTAAAACATTTTTTGTCTATTAATGTATATACCTGCTGCAGTTTTTTGTCTTTGAATCAGTTTACAGATTCACCCTTTTCACAATCTGATCCGATTTGAATTAGAAACATCCATATAACGTGAACATTTAAATGGGGTGGGAATTATGTAAAAAAAATTTGGAGCTTTGCATCATAATGTTGTTGCCTCATTAAAAACATACCTGTGAATCTTTCATGAGTGCTTGAGAAATACTTTGCATTAAATTGCAAAGTCAAATTTCTTTTAAATCATGTTTGATAAATACAACTTTTTAAAAACAACAGTTACTTGATTGAGCTATAACATGGCACAACGTACCTGGAAAGTACTACCCCTTTAACTGCAGCATTCTGAATGTGAGTCCATCCTCAGACTATCAAATATTGTCCTTAAAATTTTAAATAGTGATTGAATTTTGCAATAAATTTTTTTGGGTTGTTTTATTAGATAAGTATATTTGGTCACAGTTGTTGACCCCCAACCCAGGCACAGAGCACTCTAAAAGTAGCTAAAGGGACCCAGTTGACAGACAATAAAACACTGATAAAAACTTATTGATTGAATGATTTCACTTGAAAAAATCTCAACTACAATTAGTTATGCAGGTGTTCTCTCAGACAACTGGAGCTATCTGAGTGACTTACTAATTAGGTGTTTCAGAAATGTGTCACCAGGAGGAGGGGTCTGAGCAGACCCACTTCTCTCTGGAGAGATTACTCATCACAGCTGGCTCGGGAATTCCTCAGAGTCTCCCCAGAGAGAGACTAGATGAGGTAATTTGGGAAGGGATCTCTGTTGGTGTTTCCTTGATGACCAGGTCTTGGATAAACTGTAGATGGATGATGAATGGATGGATGGACGAATGGACATTTTTAAGAATGAACTCAAACTTTTCAGGTGGATCTTTTAAGTATGTTAACACTACAAATAGCCTCATGCAAAGAAGCAGTTCCTTTTCCCATTTTGGTCTGTAGATTAGCATGAAATTACATCGAAGTACATAGAAAAACCATCAAAGCCAAGCTTTTGTCTGGACTTATATTGCATCATTTAACAACATGACTTCCAAAAGCTGCTTATTTGCTGTACATAGCTTTTCAGGCTTGATATGTCTAATGGCCAGGTACAAGGACTGGACAGAAACTGACACAACCGGCAGCCCAAGTCCAGAGCTTTTATTTATGTATTTATTTATTTATTTATCATCAGTTTTATAAACCTTCATAGTGCTTATGATTAAGAACATTTTAGATAAATACAAGAAAGTCTGGCTCTGTGTAACAACGTATAGGGGACATTGCATTGAAAAGTGGGATTTTCATCAGTATGCAGTCATGTGAATTGCCACTGCTTGGAAGGTCTACCTTCTGATTTCAAATTTTGTTCTTTTTTGGGATGCACCTATTGATTGGCCCTAATTTCCTTCATTTTGGCTGACCTACCTCCTTAAAGGTCCGGTCTGCTACTGCTCCTTTCCTGCAGTGAGAGAGAGCTGACTGACAAACCCGCCCACCCTGTTGGTAAAATACCTGGCATCAGCCAAAATCGCAACTGCCAGGTCAGGCTTTTTCACAGTTGGTGATTGGCCAGAAAACTGTATTTTATGCAGCCCTACTTCTTAGAATTGTGAGTTAACATTTAGCAGTGTAGTTCACATAATTTGTTCGAGCTACAATCATTTAGGTATAAGCCACTAGTGACACCCACACTTTATAATCATGGAAAACAAATCAGTGCAATTTCTTTTTTTTAAAAATGGAATTGGTATTCAGTTTGTTAGGTTTGATATTGTAGTTTTATGGAGGTTTAACATTTTTCAACGTAATGCTTTGTGAGTTTTATTAGTTCCCTACAAATCTGTGTCATTATCATTCTCACATTCCACTCTAACAGTTTTATCTGAAAATGTAAAAAAAACCAACAAAACATAGTAATTACTTTTATGCATTTTGGAATATATGATGTTTAGGCTATCTAACTCACAAACTGTTTTGAGACAAATGTTAAGGCCAGCATGGATAGGTTAATATTTATGGCTTTTAAAAAATGATTATAATCTATTGATTTACATTTTCACCCCACGATCTCCCAGTCAGCTTTAGAATTTATCAGCTAAGTTCTTCGTTTCCATCCAACCAACAATCTTAAAGATTAATATGGTCTTTGAAGATTAATGCTACTTGGACTAAATAACCTCATGCTCTATGCAGTCACAGCAAAGCTGCAGTCTGCTACACCTTCTGTTTTCGCATATGCTTAAAAAGCTTATGCACTTCAAAGCTGTCCTGTTTTACATCTGGACCTCATGTTACTAACCATTCTTTCACAAATAGTGCTGTGTATACTGTACAGTGCATTTGCAGTATGTGTCAAGTGTTACAAAATATGAAGATGTGGTGGATTTGTGTTAGAGTGAATCAGGATTGATGACCCAGAAAAGATAGCTTTCTCTTCCATCCATATTTGTGGACACCTACACAAATGATGGAAAATTCTGCCTCAGAGATGTAGGAGGACATAAATTGTGAAGCGCAGCAGCTCAAATCTGCACCACTTTTATACTGTTTTTAGACTGTATCCCAATGTAGTCTGGTCTGTTGTGGAGAAAACAAACAACTAAGGAGGCTAATAAGACAACAAAAAATGAGAAACCTTTTGAATTTTTACCAATCAAAACAAATACTGTGGTGTTTCTCTGTAATCCTCATTAAATACATATTTTGTGAAAAAGAAGCTAAGGTTCAAATCAAACTGCCAACATTTCATCTTGGGCAAAGAAGATCCACTCTTGAGCTTGACTTAAATAAATAATTGTGAAGAAAAGCCCATTGGGTAACAGATTAATATAGCAACCAAGGCTAAAAAACAGCTTGTCCACTTTTATCTCACTTTGCCTTTAATTAGCTTTTTTTAGAGAAACTGGGACTTGCAACAAATGGAAAAAAAAAACAAACAGGATGAAAAACCTGCAGAGGCACCTGCAATAAGTAAGAAAATACTTACTTATTACATGAATTTGTAAATTAAAGTTTAAAATGCATTAAACCTTCAAGACAAAACTAAACACTTATAAATGATCAGATTTTGAACTTGTTTAATCAAACATAAAAAAGAAAAATCCCTGAAAAACCTACCTACATACTTTGTAGAAACTGGGATTTCCAATAATATCTTAATGCAATTTTTTTTGTGTGTTTTTTAAAAAAAGGTATGTTACATAATTTTTTAGGCTTTATCATTAACTCAAGCTGCATTAGCATTTATAGAATTCAAGTAAACAGGGCTTCCTTATTCCAATCAATAAATTATTGATTCATGGACAGAGCTCTTGTGCTCTTGGCCATTTTTTGGAGCTTGATTTGAATGTACAATGAAGTACCACTCTGTGCAGATTGAGTAAAGCTTATTTTAACATATTAGAAAATCATTTTATGTTGAAATCACCGTTTTGGGGATTTCGGTTTTCAATTCTGAAGTCAAAATAGTTATAGTTTGTGTGTTTTGTACATTTATTGACGCCTATGCAATCCTGTTTAGGAATACTAGTTTCTTTATATTTATTTACTTGATTTGTTAAAATGTGTTTAAATGATAAGGTTTTAGAAGTCTGGGTCTAAAAAGAGAAGAAAATGAAACAACCTTTTAAAGACTTAATGAGATATGTGACCTGCTGTAGTCAAAATACTGCCTGATTTTGTTAATAGAACTGTCTTTGGTGGCATAATGTTTTACTTACTTTTCCTATCTAATTAATGTTGCAGACTCAGTGAGAAATTCAACTCTAGTTTCCCCCATTTTTAGACATGTTTTGTATAAATTCCTGCAATAGCTGCTAAAGATTAATATAAAGCTGATGACAAAAGATCTGGAGCATTCACCCTGCTTTCAAGCTCCAGTGATATGAAAGCCTCCTGATGTCCAGGATCCCTGCTGGGTGATTTGTAGATTACTTACAGAAGTGATTGTGTCTGTAGCTATTGATATCTTATGCTGGTAAAAGACTAGGAAGGGCAAATGCAGGGGGGACATGGATGGGTAACAGATTTAACAAAAGTCTTCTGAGAGACAGAATGGGCTTCAAAACAGGCGTTAAGATCACTGAACCAGCTTCATCATGGCAAAATTAGGATTTGCTGAGCTTGACAGTCAGGGATAATTTAACGAACAAGAAAATACAACCTATACACCCAGCGATAAATGTAAACATGATGGGACAGATCTTTCTGGTTCGACTTGTTCAACACAGCCATTCAAAGGAAAGGTCACCATGAGGAGTCATTACCTGTTGTCTGCAAAAATAGTTCAGCATTTATGCAACCTCAGAATTCAATCTGACTCAGAAATCTGACATAATGAAAGCAGCAAATATTTGTGTAGTCATTAAGATCTGTTGACCAGCCTATTTTCTTTGAACGTAAGATTAACTTTTCAAAGGGAAGCGCTTTGGTTTGTTGTCAGCAGTGCATGACTGCCAAGTACCATGTAGAAACAACTGCACTATTTAGGTTGACTGTTGATCCATTCAACTGTTTTCTTTACTTGTTTTCTGTGACAGGTCACATGCGGACCTGTTATTAGGCGAGAACCAGGATACACCCTGGACAAGTCATTAGTAAATCATCACAGTCAAAGAGACACACAGGACGAACAACCTCCTACCAAAGGTATCCAAAGTAGCCAAGTAACCGAACTGGCATGTTTCATCATCTGTTGGAGTAACTGGAGAGAACCCACACATGCACAGGGAGGACATGCAAATTATCCAGAGTGGGATAAGAACCCAAGACCTTTTTGCTGCACAACTGCCATTGTGCAGTCCTTACGTTGACTAGATGTTTTCAAGAAAACATTAATTAGTTAGTAAATTTCTCACCTTCCAGCTTGTAAAACAGGCTGATTTAACCCTAACACAACAAATTCAGCCACAGTTTACAGTGTGGAATAGCCAGCTTTAACTAAAGTTGAACTAATCTTCCCTTTTTCTTTATCTTTAGAGAAAAATCAGGTCCAAAAAGTATGTCACAGAGTATTTATATACATATATTTTTCACTTTAGATAATACAGAACAAAAGCTTGATGACGTACCCTAAAATGTATTTCTTTAGAAGACAAACAGTGATATTTTAGTTGTCAAAGAAAAGTTCTATGGCAGTTAAGCATTGACTGGGAAACCATCCCTATTTCATTCACTAGATGGCAATGTTGTCCTATATTCAGTGAAGGTGTAGCCAATCAACCTCTTTAGCCACAGATTGGTTAAACCAACACTTAAAATTTGCAATTGGTTATAAAAGGAGAAACAAAACATATTCTTTTTGATTCATTAAGTACATTTTATACAGTGGTAAATAACATTTTTTATAAATGTAATTCTGTAAATTGCAGTAGGATAAGTACATCTAATAGGAGCTTTAACAGGGTAGCAGAGCCAGATAACATTGCATTGTCTCTTTCAAATTGCTTTGTGTCAGAGTTGTCATAATTAGACAACTTACATGTAAAATAATGCCCATACGCTGGTGCATTCATAATTGTTTTCATCCCAAGTGCATGAATTTTCCCCTTATACGTATTTCTACTTAGATAAAGTACGCAAATGTGTCTTTACTGTAAAAGTATTAGACTGTAGAGGACACTGGGAATAGATGTAATATTTGTGGTATTTCTGTCTGTAGCTTGGAACTAAGCCAGTTCATTCAAAATTGAAAACCAACCGGATCTGTTTTTGAAGTTTAGCTGTATTAGTTCCAACACAAACACAAAATGCATTGTTTAGTCTAAAACACAAAAACACCCTACAGTATGACTCGGTTATGTAATTTTTCAAAACTAGTTGTTTGTGTGCCTTTCTGACATCTTGTGCTGATGTTCATTGAGAAAACCTGGCTGTTATTGCTTATCCCAAAGGTGTCTTATGGGGTTGGGACTCAGTTACATGACTTCGCATGTCAGTCATTTTCTTTCAAATCTGATTTTAGTCAGAATTGGGGGAATTGGGGCAACAGTTGTGTAGGGTGGGTCAATCGGCAAAACCTTTCTCCCACTTTGCCTTCTAGCGAAGGCTCAATGGCAGCTGTGACTACAATCCAGTAGCATCTCCAAACTCTTTCTACTAAGTTGGAAGCATGAAATGACCAAAGTCCTGGTAGGCTGGATATCCTGTTATTGGAACAAAGAGGCAGAGCCCCTCTTTTGAACAAACAGCCCCACATCTTAGTTTCCTCAACTACAAACTCCTCACTTGACAAAATGCAGTCAGCTAACTGTAGCTATCCTGGTAACTACCAAACAAACCCTCATCTATTTAATTGCCAGCAAAGCAATATGATTCATCATTTCAGAGAGCACTACTCTAGTTCAGACCTCACTGGTGATGCAAAATTCTGATGCAGTCTCTGCCATAAATCACCCTATATTTTTATGCTGTTTTTGTAGCTACTGTTAAACCCATGTGAAGATTGGAAGTCTGTATCAATTGGCTCTGCAGAAAGTTAGCAACGTCTGCATTTGGTGTGTGAGTCTACATGGCCCACCACTTTGTGGCTGAGTTGTTGTTATTCCTAATTGCTTCCATCTTGTTATAATACCACTAACAACCAACAGTAGATTAGTTAGTTGTGAAGAAATGTCACTTTAATATGGCTGACCAGATTTAAGGACAATGGGTGATGTTGGGGACGGTGGTAGGCGTTTGTCCGGTAATCTGTGGGTTGCTGGTTTGAGCCCTACTCTGTTTGTCTTCGTCATATTATGTCCTTGAGCAAGACACTTAATTTTTTCTCTGCCAAACTGGTCCCAGAGAGTGTAGCTAAGACCAAATCATTTACGGTAGAACAATATAAAGTTATGTTCAGTTAACATTTGTGATCAGCTTGACACACAGTTAATAGTAGCAGACAAAAAATTATATTGGTTTTTTAGTTCTTTTTAAGCTACAGTAATTATTCTTTGAACTGAAATAAAGTAAAAATAAGTAAAGGAAAACTTAATTTACCTGAGTCAACAATGCATAAAAAGCTAGAGAAATTACCAAAAGGCGTACAAAGATATGTTTTAACAGGCTTTAAAAAATTCCCCTGAGACCACCAATCTCGGGTCCAAAGGAACCATGTTCCAGACATGCAGGGCCATTGAAAAGAACACTCTGTCTACTTTTGTATTCATTCTGGTATCGTAAATTTAACAGAGCAATAATTCATTCTTGCTTGGATTTTTGTGGTAAATGAGTAACTTTTTTAACCTTCCTTCAAATGTCCAATTTTCTTGCAAATTGGCCATCCTTTTTTACAGAGGTCTATGAAGGTACACAATGAACAGTAAGAACTTTAAATTTTTAAATGTGTTAAATAGGAAAATTATTTCAGTGTAATTTCTTATTTTTACTAGAGTTGTATAGAACAGATGATTTTGACTTTCTATATATCTTTGGGCAGATTAAATATGAATCTAAATCAGGAAAATTAATAAAGTAACCCACTGTCCTAATCGCTTGTTCAGTGTACTCGGTAAGAACTTAAGGAAAGTGTTTTAAGAAAAATGAGAAATGTACTACTTAGTTTCTGCTTAACCCCTTCTTTGAACTTCACAACTTTCTTGTTGTTTTTCACAAGGAAGACTCAAGAGGTTTGCCTATAAAAACATTTTTATGTTCATCAATGCCAATGTTGTTCCATGAACTAAAGTACATTTTAGCTTTCTGTCCAATAGAGGGCAGACAAGCATCGCAAATCTCATTACAGGTTTACGTGACAGTTCACCTATTTGAATCGATTCATATCTTGACAAACATAAAGTAGCAAGATCTTCTGGTTATATCAGATGAAGTTCCAACTTTTTATCTTACTATTATCTTATTTTAGATAATATAAGTCAAGTATATTGTGTATTTTTGATGAAAAGATCCCACACTGTAGCCTTGAGAGACTCCTCTTTAAAATGTAACCAAATTTGAATAAGTAGCATTTTGCTGGTATAATAAATAAAATATTCCCAGTTCTAATTTGTCACAATTTCATTATGAGCGCGACTCTGCCACAGTCATCTCACTTCTCACCTCTCAGGTCTCCCTACTCCAAAACAGTGAGAATTAATTATTCAGCTACAATTAGCGTGGTGTCAATAGTAATTGCTACCAGTGCTCCACTACTCTGACCCTAAAGCTGTGTGTTATTTGAGGCAAAGATTATGCTTTTACTCGTGTTAAAACTTGCCATTTCAATCAAGTTAATGTTGGAGTTTATACTGCTTTTTGCCTCAGAGTCACTCAATTACATACGCAGAGACACGCTACATCCACCGTGACAACACCAATCCATGTACATGCATGCATGGACAACAATTCACAGGAAAACAAATGACAGAAAAATAGAGATAGTTTTTAATTTTAACATTTTACAGGCACATTTAAAAAATGCTTTTTTGTCTTCACTCCTAAATTGGATTGTTTTATTTTGGTACAAAGGAAACTGTAATGCACTTAAATTAAAAAGAAAAATGTGTTGAAAGTGTCTTTGAGATAAAATTGTACCTGCAACCAAAAAAAACAACATTTCAACATGTTTTCTTTTTAGTTACACCTTCTGTTAGTTAATTTAAAGTGGATAAAAAATAGTTTCAGGCCCACATGTTCACACACTGGAACTGAAAATTCAGGTTAAACATACAACCCATTGCAACTATAATTTAAAGGACGAAATCAGATAGTTTTGGCACCAATATTTCTGCTATTGGTAAAACATTTTTCTTTTTTTTTTTGGTAAAACGTTTTTATTATAATTATTATTATAGATGTTAAAGCTAGTTGACTTTTTTCTGAGCTAATGTTTTGAAATCAGTGTTACCTTCAAGTGCACTCTTAATTTATCTGTTTGGATCATTATGGAACGTTAAAGGTCATTAAGGTGAGATAAAAAGTGTGTAATCTGCTGTTTTCTGCTTATCTAAGGTCAGATCATTAGTTCACAGAGACATCCCTCTTTCCAGGAATACTCTCCAGGTCATTGTGTGAAATCTCAAGGTTCCAAAGCCAAAACTGTAACCATTCCAAAATGTGAGAATTGTAAAGTCAGATGATTTCCCAGTAAATCAAAATGTTATCTAAAAGCAAATCTATTACAGTATTATTATTATTTTAGAGTTGTAGTCATATTCATATAAATTCAATAATTTGTTTCTGTAAATAATTATTATGAATACTTCTTGAAACAACAGAAAACACTTGTTTCACAGAAATGTTTGCCTATTTAAATGTTTACTCAGCACATGCATTTAGTTGTTGGTCATCCCTCCTTTTGCATTAAATACAAGAGCTGACTTTGAACTGGTTAAAGCACAGTGGACCAACAGCAACTCTCCAGACTCTGAGACTTTGATTTCTAAATTCAGTTAAATTCACTTACATGTGAAAAGAGGACTTTTGATAGCTGAATACTGTAGAACAAAGGCCATTCAGGAGCCTGAGAGAAATTCATAAGGCGTGAACTGTAGCTGGAGTCAGAGCTTCATGGGCCACTTCACACATACATATTCAGAACCTGAGCTACAACCGCTGCATTCCTTCTGTTGTAAAAATGTCATCTTACCTGGGCTAAGGATTGTAGAAAATCGTGGGTATCCCTGTTGCTTGTGTAGCTTTTTGATTACAGTTTTTCCTTCCACTCAACTTTTCATTAAGATGCTTTAATGCAGTAGCAGCCAGCTTCTTTAATGATAACCTTTTGTGGCTTCAGCGACTGCACAGTTTTGTGGACCATATAACACAACATTTGTGTATTAAAAATCCTTTTTTCATTGTTTTTATAATGTTGTAAAGTTCTAAGAATGCATGAATTATAATGTTTCATCTAATGAATTACTATATTAATTTTTTTTTATTGCATAGTTTCTGTGACTTAAAAAAAACTTACTGAACTTGATCAATTATTCTAGAATCACACCAGATCACACCACAAATCATGTGTTGGTTAAGCCAGATAATAAAGTTAAATAATGAAAGGAACAATTCATTCCAACTTCTATTTTTAGGAAGTGAAGAAATAAAAACATAAATGCATAACACAGAGCAGCAAAAAAAAACAAAAACAAAAAACTGTATGTCTTTGTACAGTGAATTCTTATATTTTTAAGTGCCATGCATTGATGCTTTGTATGTCAGAAAAAAACTTTGACCAGGTTGCTACTCCATCACACCTGAGAAAATCCATATTTGCTGAAGAAGAAAGTGCTAAACCTATACAGAAAGGCTCAGCCGAGGTTCTTTCTGTGTGGTAAAGCATGGCATCCTCAGCCTAAAACCTTCAGGCTCTACATGAAAACCAAAAGAGTTAGCATAATATTACAGGTGAAATGAATTGTCAATAATTAAAAATTTATGAAAAACTAATTTAGTCTAAGACTTGTGGTTAATGTTTCAGGTCATTATCCAAGAAACAACACTTTAAATCCAAGCCGACAGTCTATGCTTCCACTACGAACTCAGTGTTCAAATATCCCACTATGAGTCCAGAAGTATTGATGGTGGTGATAAAGATGTAATAATGTCATAAAGCCACAGAGGAAGGGGAACTGTGAGAGGATATCTGCTCACAGCGTAACCAGTAATCAGTCAGCAGGATGAAAAATGACAAGACAAATGTGAACAGACAGAAATAGGGAATAAAACATGGGGCTCATGAAGGCTGAAATGACGAGGACAGGAAGAGGGCAGGGGAGCAGAGGTGACCTGCTCTTAGAGGGGACAGGGTGTCGTGCTTCCTGATTACAACCAATAGGTCTCAATTTCATATGACAGCCCCAACTACTCATTTGGGGTAGGGGGTATATTATAAAGGTTGGAGGAGAAAGGATGGGAGGGGTTATTGTCCCAGTGGATTTTCCTTTCTAGAGTAACCTCTGTGATGATGACCACTTTTGTGCCAGCACTTTTTTTTTTCCCTGGGAAAAATTATTAATCATCAAATACTGTCTTTTCTTGTCTTTGCATTTGGATGTATTTTCTTTTGCAAATTAGAAGCATTCTAATTTGCAGTGAGTGATGTTGCAAAGAACATGGTCACCCTTGACATTGACTTTTATTTTCACCTGTTTCCATCCTTTCACCTGGTCCCTATAGGTTATTAATGACTTGTGCAATTTTCCGTGACATCGGACTGTTCGTGCACTGAACAGGTAATAAAAAATGAAACCACTGCCTGTGTTTCCTACGTTTTATGCAGATAAGACGAAGGCATTTTCCCTCCAGAGCTGGACGAGTGCCCAGCATGCAGGAGTTTATCTGGCACACATGTACCCTCCCTCCGTATTTCACTTCTGCTTCTTCTCTCTCCTTCTGATAGCTTTATCACTGCGGAGGGGTCAGATGCTGACACCAGCATAAGGGGCGCTTAAATCGCTCTAAACAACATCGATCATGGACCCTATAAAATAAGCTTCATGGCACACACAATACCCTGGCCTTGCGCTCGGAAATGCTCGTCGATCATGTGGCTGGTTGACTCGAGAAAGCTATTTTTTTGATGATTTGTTGAAGTTTCAGTAGAGGAAGGTTCCGATTTCACCCTAATCGGTCTTTATGAGTAATTTTAGATACAGACTGCATGGGAGATCTATCACTCAACAGGAGTGACAGCTGGAAGGTGATGAATGGCATTAGCTTACGGTCCTACTTATTGATTAGGAAGAAGCTTTATATTGTTCGAACTCATTTAAAAAATTAGATAGGAAAAACAAAAGTTAGAGAATAACTGTGACATTAGATGCTTAAAGAATGACAGAATAACAAGAACAGAACCGTTTGTTAAAGTTTGGGAAGATTAAAGCACTAATTGTTTTTGATCATTGGTATGAAATGTTAAAAAAAAAATAAGCGATTTCAGTTACCAATTAAATAACTGTCAGATCCAGACAGATAGCAGTTGTTAATTTGACAAGGTCCAAAATGTAATCTGAGGAATCTGCAGGATTTGGACATCATCAGTTCTGTAAGAAAAAAATGTTCAACACATTTCTCATGAAGAAGGCACTAAGGTGTCGATATTACACCCCTATCATCAAGCTTTTTGAACCAGCTTGTCATTTTAAAGGTTAAGCACCACCATTAGCATGACATAAGTAATACATATGAGCGAGAGAGATCATTCAAATTCAGCATGAACATTTGCAGAACTTGATAGATTGGTGAGCAATATCCATATATTCAGATTCTGATCTGTGCTGAATATAAGCATACTGATGCATTTGAACATAAATTTCTTTCAGTAATGAGGCCAAAGCTGATTTATGTTTAATTTCTTTTACATTTATGTTTGAAGTAAGTCTACACTTAATCCAGTGATTGACAGTAATGTCGATAGCTCGTCTCTGCAGAAAAAGAAATCCAGAGAGATAAAAGTTCAACAAAAACCTTTTAATTACTGCCATTCTAAATTGTAAAGCTCAGCCCGATGTATCTTTTTTTCCAAGCCTTAACTTATGTGAGTTTCTAGGATTAAGGCAGGGTCCCACAATATTAATCAAGGAGCGGAGCAAAGCGTGTCTGAAGAAGCCAAAAAAAGGAGAACAATCAATGACCCAGAAAAGAGAAATTATTGTCTTAGTCCATCACTTAATTTCTTTAAAAGCCTTTTGAGAAGTCAGAACCGCTCAATGCACATCCACTAAAGTTAACACTCTTGCTATGCTATACAATTTAATTATTGGGACATGATTCATTCAGTAAGTGGTCACCCATTCAGTGGGACCATTTATGGGCCAGCTTATTCTTTACAGCTCAAGAATCTTCCTTTTCGGTCAGTAATCACTGAACTGTACAAATGTAATTTAGATACTTGATTGAGGAAGAGATTTTGCTAATTAAGAGTTTTTGTAGAGTGCCTAATCATTTTGGCTGCCCATTCATCAGGAACAATGTGATGATTAGCTCTCATGGTAGTGCAAGAGCTGCTTATCTTCTGCAAAGAAATGTAAGGCCTCTTAAAGGATCCAAATACAAAACGTAATTGTGGTCAGTAAACCGACACTGTCTTGTTCACATGTTTTTTTTTTTACATTTTCATACTGCATAATTAAATTATACACTTAATTTAGCTGCACATTTTAATGATCGAACACATAAAACAAGCAGGAAACTATACATAAGTGATTCGTGGTAATGCTAAAGAAAATAATGACTTGTAATAACAAGGACAATATTATCAGAAAAATACAGTACATATCTGAATTTGTTAAATGCCAGGAATCTCTCACGTCACATTTGTTCCTTTCAACACTGAATACATGATATATTAAAGTTGACTCCTATCTCCACCTATTTTTTTGCCACAGTTGTCTCTAATTTATTTAATGTGAGTAAACCAAGCATCATATTGACATCATATAGAGGGATATAATCTTATAAATGAAGAGAGGCACAAATTAGGTAAAACTGCTGTTTAATAAGGAAATGTCTTGTGGAATTTATTTGTTTATACTTGAACAATTTTGACATTTGAGATCTAGAAAAAAAAAGCTAATTGTTCAACAAATATCTTGATGTGTAATCTGCAAATGTGTTTATCAAGGTATTATTACTTCACTTTGAGTTATTAAACTCTTTCTGATTAAAATAAAACTGCTAACTGAAATGAAAGGACCTCTCTAACTCTAGCATAGAAAAATTTGAACAAGGTGCAAAACTTGAAAAAAGGTATTTCTTTAAGTAAGTCGAATTGGAAGCATATTTGTGGTGGTCATTTGTTCTGTGATTTTGCCCTCACTTGAGTTGAGCATTTGCCTCCTTCAGGGTTATAGCCAGATAATTACACATACAAAAAAATAAATAAACAAAGCAATGTTTTTATTAATTAAGAAATCATTCTTAGTAAGTCGTGGCTGAGTCAGGTTGGAATTTTCTAAATTTGGCAATTAAAATTTATGTATGCTTCACAATATCCATCATATACATTAGGTTATAAATCAGTTGACTATGACTGACTTATGAGGAGTTGATCATATATTTTGTGCTGGCAGCTATTTATTGTTATTAAAACATGAAAGATCAGAAACATTCAGTTATGTATGAATATAATCTTTAGCAGGAAGATGACAGAAAATGTTTTACAAAGGTTTCTGTTCATTTTTCCATGAGATGAGTATTTTTTCCAAAGAGGCAGCTAAACACACTGGCAAGTATAGTGGCAAAGTACATTTTAGCCTGCTTTGGAAAGAGCTTCTAAACACCCCCATTTGATACAGATCGTTGCTTGTACTTTGGACAGCAAGCTATGACTATTTTAACTTCTCTTGTGCTTCCCACAGAGGGTTTTTGTTCAAATCTTTGGCCATCGTTCATGTACTTCTCTTTTTGTGGTCTACACACTGATTTTCAGTGTTTAGGTTGCTCCAGTAAATCTTTCAGCATGTGCACTGTTATGTGTAGATCTCTGGGTTTTCTTTTTAACTTGGGTTAGTCATCTTGTGTGAGACGATATCCTCTGTTCGGCTTTAGATATTCTTGCAGTATTTATTTGTTCAACTGAACCCTTCCTCTCTCTTTGTAAATGTCCTATGGACCATTTGCTGTAACTCAAGCCCAAAGCACGACAGATCCATGAATTTTACAGGATGAAGAACTTCTCTTCTAAGAAAAATAAACAGCCATCTCCTCTGACAACATATCAAACTGAAATACTATAATCAGTCCACGCAATTTGTTTCCAAAAACATACATTTTCATTTGCTAACTTATGATACTGAATAGTGCGATGTAGCTACAGGAAACGTTATATTTTTGCAGACAGAACTGCCCAGTCAAGCAGTAAACCAACACTTCAGAGTCTGCTAAATCTTCCTGAACACTTCCTGTAGTCACAGAACAGTTGTGGTTTATCTCTCTGGGTATTATATGAACATCTCTGTGAAAGTTTCTGGCTACCTCCATACAAAGATAAATAAACTGCCTCAAAAAAACCCCCATGACATCCTTTAATCAAACGGTACCTGGGATGATGCTACATATTACAAGGGTTGAAAGATAAAGGTAGCCCCTTTGTGTGTGGGTGTGTGTGTATAGACACCTTGCAGAAAACATACCCTGCATTTATCCAGCGCCTGCTCAATAAACAACAAACTGTCCTCTCTAGGTTTCAGTGCAATAACTTTGGGGAAGGTAAATCATGTCAGACACAGATAGCAAAAGGAGGTCCTTGGAAGGGACTAACACAGTTGTTAACAATGAAAACTGTCATCAGCTCTTCTCTGGCCTCTTTTCAGACATAAAGAATCCTAAAGGTGATCAGATAAAAATCTCCAAAGTACTAAAATACTGGCAGAGAGCCATAAAAATGAACTGCAAAACAAGACCCCCACATTGTTTCAGGTATTTTATATTATTAGATTTTTTTTATACCCATTCTGTTGTTTCTCATCTCTTTGTGATTCAAAGCTCATGCTTAACTAAGCTAAAAATTAGACCCATCTCTGAGACCACTTGGGGAAAACTGTTGAAAAACAAAAGATGAAGTGAACACTTGAGTATCATAGAGTGCATCTTGGCACAAGACCTCTGATTCTATTTTCGCTTTTAAGAGAAATCTGATTAACAGAGGCATTTTAACCAGACTGAATTGGAGGAGGAGGAGTGACGAGAGAAAGGAAGAACAGACGCATGCATTAATTCACCAATCGATGCCAGTTCTCCTCAGAGACCAGCGTACTGGAATATAGGAATAGAATAAAATGCAATAAAGAAGCCATTTCCTGTTATTTTTATTTTCTATCTCAAGTCTTGGAGTTTCAGGTGCTGACGCAACATTTCTTCATAATAGGAAGCTTTTTTTCTTCTTAGCTTTATCTTGTCTGCCCACAGTGTCTCCACTGAATTATTTCACTCAATCAGAGTAACCAATTAAGATAAACTACAAATGTCTATTTGTGAATATAAGCAGGCGGTTATTTCAATAATGAAAACATGTAATGATCTGCCTGCCCGCACTCCAACTAACTGCTAAAAAGACAAGATAATACAGTTCAGTGATCAAAACGTCAGATTATGAAACACTTGAGTTTCCCCTGAAATGGACCTCAGGCGTTGGCCTGAGGGTTGCTTAGAGAGCTGTCTCTCCCCAGCAGATAGAGCCATCTTGCAACGTATTATGATCCCATTAGACATGGCTATCTTGCTGAATAGGTTGCTGCAAGCCATTGATGCCCGTTTTCTTATTATGGCCTTTAAGAAAGAAGGAGAACAGGAGCACGTATTAATTTCCAGGTTTGGTATTCAAGAGCTCATTGGAAAGTATTCATACCGCTTGAACACATGGGAATTCATGTAATCAATAAAACCAAACTAATGCATAATGTGAAGTGGAAGGAGAAACATGCATTGTTTATTTCTTTGTTATCCGATAAAAAGTGGACATCAATTTCCAAGCCTTCATCTTTGCGTGTATATTCCTTCGAACCCATTCATTGAATTGATCTAAACTACTCAGTTCTCAACATACTTTTTTTCTTTCAGGCAGTAAAAGATTTTTAAGCATTGAATCCAACTCTGTTCCTTTGAATTCTCATCAGATTTCCTGTCACATTTTCAGCAGTACTGGTTCCACTACCATGTTTCAATTGGCACTTTGGGTTTTGCATGTAGGCCAAAATTTTACATTTTGGTCTCACCTGACCAGAGTTCCCTCCTCCAAATGTTTGTCCCTAAACAGCTGGTGACATATACTACAAGTTGAATTTTAGAGGAATCTTTCTACAATGGTTCTCTTCCATAAAGGGCAGATTTGTGGAGTATACAACTTATGGATTTCTTGTTGACATATTCTGAGCTGTGGATCTTTGCAGATCCTCCAGAGATACCAAAGGCCTCTTGGCTTCTTCTGATTAATCGTCTGTCAGTTTTGGTGGACAACCATGCTTGGTAGGTTCGCAGTATGGCCATATTTGAAAATAGTGTCTTTGCATGATTAAATCGTGTGCTGTAAAATGTTCAAAGCCTGGGATGTGATTTAATATCCCTAATCTAATTTAAACTTCTTAATAAAAGTTATTACCTGTTCTTAAACAAAGCTCTATGGTCTTCATTGAAGATATTAATAAAGTGATTAAAGTATACACAGGTGGATTTTTTTTTTCACAAATTGTATAACTTCATAAAGGGAACCTTGATGTCAGTTTCCCACTAAATAAAGCATTAGTGGGATGAAGCATGAAGTTTATGTATGTGAAACAAAATATGAAAAAGTTCAAGGGGTATGAATACTTTTTCAAGACTGTATATGTAATTTAAAGAGAGCTGGTATTCTTAAGCATAGTAGGTGTACAACTTAGAAGTTGATAGTCCCAGGATATTGTGCTATTGATTCAAATTTATTAATTCACCTGCTTGAGCACTTAAGAGCGCAAGAGAGTAGTTGTGATTAAACCATCCAAAATTACTTATCCTCTGAGGCTGCAAGCATCCCTCCTATTTCCTCTTTTTACTACAATGCAATTGTTATGGTTGATAAGGGAGGAAATAGCTAGCACGCACCACAATCACTCATTTACGTTAACACATCATGCCTAATTACTTGTGTTTTAAAACCACTTTGGAAGAAGGAGCCAAACTCTGCATGCTGCAGTGGAGCGTGGCACTTTTATCTGTGTGACTAACACTACTGTAACACAGACATATTGCTCCCCGGAGAGGATGAGTCTGGCGAAAATAATCTGTCTCCCACTTCTGTGTGTTCGGTGGGAAATCTGCCACAGCGGAGCAGCATCACTGATACACAGTAGCAGCGGGGATCACTCTTTGAGCTCTTTAGCTGTTGGCAGCTCACGTGATGAATGGAGCATCAAAATCTCCTCAATATGGCAAGTAGGAAGCAGGTAATTGGACATGAAGGAGTATGTAAACCCCTTATTGGTAGGCTTGCCAAGATCTGAGCTGTTTTTTACTTTATTTTCTGTTTATGTAATTGATGGTCTTTTCTTTCCTTAACTGTCAGGTTTTTAGCAATAAACAAGCATAGAGTTTTAAGTTTGTGTGGTAAATTGTAATTGCAAGTTTAATCAGAGTGAAATGACACCATTTATATTGTACCCAAATCTGTACCCTAATTTGTCCACATGGACAGCTGGAAAAGTCACTTTTTGGCTTACATCTGCCATTATTTTGATTCTGATCCAGACATTCAATTACAGGATCTATTTAATTTCCTTTTTGGGCTAATAAAGTATTATTCTGTTATTATTCAGGTTGGTTCTATTTAAATTTGCTTTGTGTGGGCTGATGGTTCTAATGTAAATAAATGGTCAAATAGAAAGTAGGCAGGGTGAAGAGTGGCAACTTGAGTGGCCGCTACACTGATAAATTACTTTCATTTTTATTTAGCTTCATTTGCTTAAGAGAGGCTCTCTTTTTAGCTGGAGGGGACCAGGGAGATCTGATTATGCAGGTTTGGTACATGGCTCTCTTTGAGTAAAAGCCTCTCCTTTAGCCACACGCTTAATGATCCTGGCCAACATCTGGCACAGAAAGCTTTAGTGATTCTTTATACCAGAAGAGGAGCTGACAGCAAGTCTCTTCTCCTCTGTGTTTCCCAGTCTCTTCCTGATCGTCTATATGTCCAGTCTACTCCTTTCACTAGGTTTTTCAAACACATTGAGTTTTAACAGAAGAGAAGAGTTAAAAAATATATTTTTGTTTGGTTTGCTGTGGGCTTCCAGAGAGCAGAAGCCTGACTACAGAAAAGACTGAATCATATTTTCAGCACCTTGCTAGGTTTTTGGAACACAATCTAAGGTATGCTATTAATAACAGTACGAAGAGCTATGGTTCTTTTATACCAAATGTAGTGAAACATTTAGTCATGCAGAGAAAATAAAGTAATTTGCCCTGTCAATGCAGGTTGTACAAACTGGATTTATGTCATTTGTTTGACTGCCTTCTGGTGTGTCACATTTCTGAAATGAAAGCAGAAGAATGTGACTGGCAAGCAGGTGTGAACATGAATTAAATAAAAAAAAACAGCTTTTGTTTCTGTAGTTTAAGTTTTGTTTTAGTTGTTAATTGCTGTAACTGCTGCCAAAATTGTTTTGTTAAAATATTAAGCTTCAGTTGAATTGCAAATAGCTTTAAAAAGCATGGCAACATGTGTTGCTAAAATTTAAGGGGTTAAAATGTCCTTTTTTATGAATTGGGCTGCAAACTTGTCAAGCTTGGCAAAACCATGAATTATGAGTTATCCATGCCTCTTCACTCATTTCATGCCAAACCTGTTACATAAACAAGCTTATTGAAATGTTTAAAAACTGTGATTTGACAAAAGAGACACTAGTGAATCTGAAGCATATTCACATTCACCTGATGGTAAATTTTACTTCACTCAATGAATTTATAAATTTGCAGAAACAGGTTACTTTAATTTAATTAAAATTAAATTCTTTAATTTACACGGCAGACTGGCTCATGTATGGCCCTAGATATCTTTCTATGTTGAATGACACATGTTTGCCTTGGACACATTTTAATGCAAGATGCAAACACACCAACTTAACTCAACACAATGGAGGCATGGCAAAATTATGTCTGAAAATGCTTAATAATTGCATTGTTTACAATTAACCCACATATAACCTTTATTATTTCTTGCCTCTCTCTTGTCACTAGGGACAGCTAAACAGTTCTGTTAATGAGCTGAAAATTTTGACAATAGCACAATTCTGGTGACTGCCTTCTCAAAAGATAAATTCTATATATATCTTAATATGGTTCATGTTATCCAAGAGTACAATACATAGGGATTAAAGGACGTTTAGATAAGAGTAATTATTATCAGATTATGAGAAAGGATTTTGTAGTCTAATTAAGCTTTCACAAAACCATACTAGCATTCTTTGAGCAAGTATTGCAAAGAGCATCCTAAAATCACTTCAAATAACTTTTTTGCTTCAGGCTGAAGTAAAGACGGATATCAATTGAATTTAATGGATATCAAGATTAGTATCAATTCTATGTTCGCTAAACTTATGATATAAAAATACGTTAAGAGGAACAAAAACTAAAAAAAAAACAGTGCAAGCAGAATAAAGCTTTCCATCTGGAATAAGAATTTCAGCTTTTGTTGTCATTTAGGTGTTCAGTTTTCCCCCAACTCTGTGTAATATCCCCATATTTCTCTCCTTGCTTAGTTTGATATGCGTAAAGAATGCAAATAAGCCACTTAGTAACCACATCAATTACCCACCTGGCCTCCTATCAGCCCTACTGTGTTGTTTGCAAAACACTCGTTACGGTCCTGTGATGATGAAGGCGGACAGTCGTTGGTGAAATCTGTTTTATGGTTCGCTTTGGAACCAATTAGCACTTTATGCCCAGTGTCCTCTGAGACCCATAAAACGGAGCAGGAGGCCAAAGCTTAAAACAATAATATGAAATCAAACCTCACCTACTTCATATGTCCAAGTTTATCTTAAAGCATCAAAGATCATTGGTTCTTTATTCTTCATCCCTAAGTCAACAAACAATTAGCTGCTGACTATACCTGCAGGTGCAAAAACAAAAGTGAAAAAAAAAAACAACAACTGAAAATAAGAAATTGTAAAACATAAAGCATGCTTCAAGTGTGTGACTTTTTAAAGAAAAAAAAAATCTGCCCATAGCCTCTCTCTTTGCTTTTTCCTGTTCATATGGTGACGTCAGAAAAAGGCTTTTTACAGCCCTTCTCTATTTCTACAAGGAAGATGGGCCTGGTGTCATCCGGTTGTATCTCCGGATAGCAGAGCAGAGACTTAGCTTAGGGAGGAAGAAGAGAAATAGATGGAGGTGAAACCGATCTGTCTCTCATTTTGTCCTCTGTCTTTGTCAGATAACCCAGGAAACATCTCAGACACACATGCAGCTTTTAGAAGCTTGATTTAGATCCACTCTGCTCCACCAGGTTGCTCAATGAAACAAAAGAATAATGGTGATATTGTTGGATATGGGAACTTTGTGTGCAAAGTATGTGAGTGTCACTAAGAAGGACACCATATGTGCTTGTCACACAATCTGCTGTGGGAAGTGTTTCTGTTCTGTGTGAGAAATAGTCTTTAGTCTTTCGTAA
>CAEGAG010165289.1:0-20159 GCA_903067065.1 Brachyrhaphis terrabensis | reverse complement strand
ACCTCCTAAGTGCAGTCAAGTTCTCCAGAGTTCTGCTAATGACCTCATTATATGACTCAGGTGTGTTGAAGTAGAAACGTATCTAAAAGTTGCAGGGCTGCGGCTCTCCAGGCCTGGAGTTCGCCACCCCTGGTCTAAATCAAGATGCTGGATGGTGTTCATGGTGATGGTATTAAAAATTCAAATTCAAAAATACTTTATTGATAGTATATTAGCTCATATTAATTCTATTTTTTCCCCCCAACAAATATTGTAGATGGTGCTAGCTATGAAAGGATCTCCTGTAGCAGTCTGTATTACAGCGAATATGAAGAAACCTCTGACTGATGACACTCAGGATGGTCAGGGTTGTCCATAATTTTCTTGATTTTAGGTAACATCCTCCTTTGCACCATCAAATAAATAACTGTAGAATCCTGTCATTAGCTGACTATATCAAACATAATAACTCCAGCTGTTTAAATTAAAGTCTGTTTTTGTCTTGATGGAACAGACTTTTGATCTGTCAGGGTGAAAACACTCTCCAGAGCAGCATCTGGGATGTGGATCGGCTCTAAATGGTGTGTGTACTGAGTGTGTCTCCACTTCTGCTGGTGTGTTCATGTGAACCCATTGGACATTGTGTAGAAATTTAAATAATTTATTGAAAATAAAAAAATAAACAGCCCGACGTTTCCAATCCAAAGAAGACAAAGATGAGAGTTTGCACAAAATCTGAAAGCTCTGAGCTTCCTGTTGACGTTACAGTGAACAGATAATTAGAGAGTCCAATCCCAACATGCAGTCTCATTAAGTCGCCAGTTTAAAAATGGAAAGTCTATGAAAAGAAACAGCGAAACCTTTTAGCTGTCTTTTAATTTACAATTGAGAATAAAAGAAAAAGTGAAAATAATTTGATGTTGTCCAGCTTCTGTTAGGCTGAATGAAGAAGAAAAACAACCAGGAAAAAAACCTAAAGTCTATTAAAGATGACTTTACAGTCAACTCATTAATGTCTTTTTAAGACCTGTCAATCCGGCACATGGACACAGGAATACTGGACAGGCAGCTGTGCACAGGCTGGGACAGATAATGGGGTTTTCACCCACAATGGAGCTAAAGATGGAGCGGAATTAGTAGGCCTTTTTCTGGGTTTAAAAAAATAAACATAAACACACACACACACACACACCCACACACACACAACGCACAAGTTCAAAGAGCCATTAGGGCCATTGTGTTGAGCAATCTGAATTCAGAATAAACCAAAATAGCTTTGATATACTAGTTTGGCTTTAAAAAATCAGGTCAGTAAAAGGCAATAATTTGATGTGTGACATAAACAAAAGCACACACACTTATAAACGAGGGCTTTTGCTTCGCAGCGCTACTGGATCGGGAGGAAAAAGGAAGTGGAGAAAGGAAGCGCAGAGTGGGTGATAACAATAAATTCAACATCCTTCTGATCCGCGCTCTGCAGCTAGGTCAGACTTTGATGCAGTCCCGTTCATCCAGAGTCTCTGGGAAGCACTGAGCGGCTTGTGTTATGACACGCAGAATCCCCCGGTTTGGTGTAAACGAGGAACATCAGGACTGCGATCCGACACTTTTCACCACCGAGTCGTCAAACGCTAATGTCTGTGTCTTTACGATCCACATTACTTCTTCAGATTGACATTGTTGTCAACATAGCTGCAAAAACAAGGCTGAAACGGGAAAAAAAGGAAATAAGTTTAAGTGATTATTAGGGATGCTGTTCAGTGGCCGATTGCCGATCTTTAAAAAAGCCTGATCTACCGATTCCAATTTTGGCCGATAACAATAGTGACCAAACTATTTTTATCAACATTTCAGACCAAATAAATTGGTAACAGTCAGTCAAACCTCTCTCACAGCAGTGCAGAAAAGGACAGTGGCTGATAGTTAGACCTTCGCCGAGGTAGATAGGATCAGTGGAAAAGATTGACTACACATCTAAGCATTGGCTGATCAAGATCTCCCAAAATATAGGAAATTGGGGCAAATTTCTTGTCCCATAAATTGGCACCAATTTATCGCCAGCCTAGCTTTAAGAGCACAAAATGCACTAAAGTGCTGAGATAATTACTAAAAGGCTTATTCTTAATTACTTAGCTCATATGGTGGTCAGAAGGTTTAGTACAGTCATGGCAGTGAGAAAGGTCAAATTAAAGGTATGGATGAGGGGATGTAGTTAGATTCTCCCAGATGGGAGGTTAGGAAGGCAGTGGGAATACATGAGCATTAAAGGGATGAAGTAACATACATTACAGGAATGATTAAGTGAGGAAAGGGGGTTTTTTGTTTAAGGGTCTACTCTGGGTTTTACAGTCTCCACAGGCCCGATTATATGACTGTATATGTACAATCCTTGGCTGGACTGTTCATAAAATGCAACATGTGTTAGCCCTTTATTTTTGGCCCAACTTCTGGCAGGGCTCTTCTGGCTCTAGATCAACACTGGAGCTGACACGCAAAGGTCAAAGCTAATAATGTGGCAAGGAAGAGACCAGGCTCAATGTTAGATGCCTGGCAGAGGAGAGGTGGTGGTTCACATGTGAAAATGGGTTAAAACACAATGTTACTGCCAACGAAATGCAGGAAAACTGAACGCTGACAGCATGAATGTGGAACTAAATCTGCTGACTTGAGTAACCTTCTAGTTCTACTTTAGACACTTGAAAAGAACGCATTGGATTGCTGTCATCTTGTACAATCGATACATGGCAGCGTTTTAATGTTGTGTGGTTGCGGCAAGTGTGATTATGGGTAATGGAAGAGTCATTGCCCTTGTGATTTATGAAAGAGAAAACTATTAGGGAATGTTTGAGGTGCTGCTGCAGTGTCAGTTATCATTAGATCAGTTCAGAGCAGTCAGCTAATTGGTGAGAGGAAAGTGCAAGGCTCATTCTGAATCAGAGACTATATGCCTAGCGGTGCATACCGAGCAAGACAGACTAGTTGATCAAGTTTTTTTATGCATGCGGCAATGGCAGGGGCTACACAGTGGGACACGGCTTAGCTCCGTTGCCTTAAAGTGGATCCTGGTTTCTAACTCTGGCCTGTTGTCTTCCTGCATGTTCTCCCTGTACATGTAGGATTCTCTCCAGTAAATACAGTCTGTTCCCACAAAGCAAAAGCACTCAATTTAGACTAATTTAGGCAGCTCTAAATTACCCTCAGGTCTGGGTGTGTTGCTTCCTGGTTATTTGTCCAGTGTGTCTCTGAGTTGCTCTATCTGAGAGTGGTGAGCCTTCCAGGATGTGCTGTTTGTAAAGTTACACAGTCAAAAATTAACAACGAGAATCTGGGTTATTTAGCCTGTCATGACAGAAAAACAAAAATGGAGGTTCGGTTTCAAAGTCATTATATTTTCACCATGTTATTCATTTATTTACAAATGTCCCAGTTTCAAAATGAAAAATGTAATTAGCTAGCTAAATATTTAGCTAGCTAATTAAACTAAATAATTAATTAGCTAAATAATTAAACAATTAGCAAGCTCACTAGCTAAATATTTAGCTAAAAACTAAATATCTAGCTAGTGAGCTAAATATCTGGGTCCAAACAAAAACTTTAACTCTGGGCTAAATATATTAAGCTTGCTAACTAAATATTTAGTCTCAAACAGTCAGAGCAACCTGTGTTACAGTCACTGTTTTGCAGTTGTGTTTCTTTTTTTGCTATACTATGCCGTCTAGTGGTTATTCTTGGCTAGTTCTCAAAAAAGCAGTAGAAATAGCAAAGAGTAAGCAAATTATGCATTTTTATGTTTGACGCAAGCTGTGTTTGTTGCTAAGCTAACTAAAGACTACCTGTTTGTACGAAAATGGTGTATGCAGTAAGTTTGACATTGTCATCACAGCAATGATACTTGTATGTATTTCTTTGTTTATCCTGTTACAGTTTCACAGAAAAATTGATGTCAGTAAATTCTACAAGGTGTCATCCCAGAGTTTGTGGAGTTTCTGCATTCATTCTGTTTAGCAGTTTGGATAGCTGGTAACATTTAGCTGGTCAGGTCTTGGTATAGCACCAATAATGGTAGGGGGTTTTGAGATTTTGACCACCTGAGTTGGGAAATATCATTCTAGGCAGTCCTAGAATGATATATTTTGATTGAAAATCATCAAAATGTTGCTTTAAAAACCTAATCAGATTTCCCATCCTGTAAATTAAAGAACCCCTTCGAAAGCAAAACCAGCCAAACCTCAATGTAAGAACTGTAAAATCCATGTTAAAAGCTTTTGAGGATAAAATGTTATGGAGGTAAAACAATAAAAACACACAGACCAATAAAACCTGAAAAACGGAGGATGTTGCCAGATCAGAGTGATTCCTTAAAGCAGTTGAGGAAATGGTCTGAAAAATAATAAAATTGTTTTTCATATCCCTTGGACATTTTATCACAATTCAGTTTTTTTGTTCTATTTTTTTACTTTAATTGGAGAGTAAGAGTTCTGTATCAATCCATCTCTAATCCTGTTTTCTACATCATACAGACAACATGAGGACGATGGTAAAGCTTAGTCAGTGTTGGAAGTGCATTCATAACGTTGAATCCTCAGCCCTGTTCTTCAGATCACACTTCACCTTCGTTGCTAAATAATTAAAGATACCACTTGGCATAAATGGTATTTTTAATACAGACATTACCTTGGACTCCCATCGTCTGCCTCATTCTTATAGCAATAAAAATCACGATAACGACCGTGACGCTTTGTGCCAAACAAACTTCCCCCTTAGATTCTGGGTCTATTAAAAATCTGGTCAGAGAGGCGCTGCTGGGTTTGGCCACGTTGCACCTGAACTTCAGTGCCAGTTTACCGTCCTTTACCCTGGACAGCTGGCTGTCACTCAGACAGCTCTGCCACAAACACTCCCTGCATAACTCTCTGTCTCCACAGCAACCAAACATTTCCCACCCAAAAATCCCCTCCTTATGGAAAGTAAACACCTGCTTCACATTTAACTGCTATGATGCTTAGAAACCAAGTGGCAGATATTCTGTGCTGTTCCGTTTTTATCGCAGTTGTTTTTGTTCTGTTGTACCCTGAATTCAAATTGTGAGCATTTCAGGTCCTGGTATTGTTTTTTTTATTTACTTTCTTTTACAGTTTTGTCAGACTGAGTTTGGCTCAGACTGGACACTGTTTGATTGTCTGACTGTGAACACAGGAGCAGCAGCAAGAGGCCCCTGGCTTCTTTTTTTTTCACACCAAGCATGTTAATTAAAGGCAATTTGTTTGCTGAGCTCATGCTGGTTTTACAGCTGCCCCCACACTGTAAAACCAGTGGGATTGTTATGAACCGTATAATCTACAAACAATCTTTTTTATTCACCTTTTTTGCTGTGGATGCTGAAATCAGAGAAATCGGTTTAATCCCGCAAATGCTTTGTCTCCTACTCCTTTTTAATTCATCTTTCTTGGTGATTAACAAGTAGTCGGAGGATTTTATCACCTTATTTTCATAAACTCCTTTTCTCAATTTAGTTCCCACTTTATAATGTATGACACAACACAAAGAGAACATGCTGCTTTCTCTCTGTTCTCTCAGAAGAATGAGGAAAAATGGAGGCAGTTGGACTGAAATCTTTTTGGCGGCCATGTTGTTGTGTGCGAACCGACTAAAATATTCCAGTTAAAAAGTATTTGTCCTTTTTAAGGTTCCATCTCTTTCTGCTTTTACTTGTGGATTTGTTACACATCTGATCATTTCATTTATAAAAAAAAAAACAAAAAAACTCTAAAAACAGTTCTGGCCCAATGTAAAAAAAAAATATTGAAATCATGGGTTAAATATTTAGAGGTAGGACTTGATTAAAAAATGTTTTAATGGAGTTAATTTTGAGGTCTGTAATTGATTCATCAAAATAAATCACAATTTAATCTACAAAATTTTCAATTCAAAACCCTTTTTTGCTGCTTTTTTGCTACTTTACTTGAATAAAGTAAAGTAACACATGAAAACAAAGTATGTACGGCCTGAAGTATTGCAATAATCTTTATAATGGGTGAAAATCAATGTTATTAATTAATAGAAATTAAAACGTTAAAGTTGGCATGGAGACTACTGTTTATGGTACACAAAGTATTTAAATGAATTGGACAATTGTATGCATGTTTGGCATAATCAATGCAACGTGCATTGTCATATTTAATTCTGAAAAATTTCATAAAAAAGCATGACACCTTAGAAATCCAAGTAAAGTAAATCTGGATTTCTGAAGTCATAATAAATTGTTACCTTGGCTGACACTGTTTGAAACTAATAAAATGAATACAATATTCAGAGTTTCAAAGCGCATGCCATCGTTTAATTAGCTTAGAAAGACTGTTGACTCAGAGCAAGAATTTGGAGCTCCACAAGGAAGCTTTATTTTTCATATTTGTGTGTTGAGGAACAAGAAACGAGGAAATACGACTGGTGAAGTGTAACCATCCAATCCAAAGTAAAAGAAATCAAAGCTATGATGGTTAAAATGACTCCTCTGCCACCGACTGCAATCAGCTAGTCAATCCAACCTCAGCAGCCACAGTGTGATTATATCCCCAATGTGGACTGAAACACTCTGCTGGGTTCATATGAATTATCAGTGACTGCAGTTTGCTGACGAATCATCCACTTTCCTCTCTGTGGTGCTTCTTTCCTTGTACCTTATAACTATTACCCAGCAGTAACATACACACCCCAGCTGCCAATAAAAACTAATTTAGTCTTTTGGGAAATCAAGCCAACTTTTGTCGAGGAGTGGCACCAGCTCCAAGTGTCCCACTGAGCATACTTTATTTCTCCTTCTGCTTTTCCCTCTCTGCCGTCGCCTCTCAGTATCTGTGTCATTCATTCCCACTCCTCGCTGTGCTACAGTTTCTTCACACTCTGTGACCCCCAACTGCCCTTCACTAAAGAAAAATGTCCAGCTGCAAAATTGAGGGGCGCTCCGACAATATGGTTACTGTGTACACTGGACGTTTATATGGATGGGTGAATGATCCCCCCATTGGAAAATTCAATAGTCTAGCTTTTAGTGTCATTGCATAAAGATCTCTAGATTTCCATTCCATTCACAGTGAGCTGTTTGTCTATTTGACAATGAGTGAACGCAGACACGGGCAACTCTTCCTCGCCTTCGGTTGCAATCGGTGAAGAAGTTGGCCTGAGACAACAATCAAAAGCAATTTGGTTCAACATAATGCAATATAATGAATCAGCTGCAAATGGAGTTAGCTTGAACGCAGGTAAGAGGAATCAATACGCCTTCTGTTTCCATAACTGATTTACATCCATAATGTGTCATGATACTGAGAAAAAAGCTGCTGACGGTTTGAGCTCCAGGATACAGGCCTGTATTGAGCTGACACAGCAGAATAAGCTGCCAGGTATGACGGATCATTAGTTGTCTTTAAAAAAACAATATTTTGGGAGGTGAGTTAGTAGTTTGAAGAGATTTAACTGAGAGTATTGTGGTGTGACAGTCATTTACAAGTTTTATGTAATAGTTGCAATGTGCACACGCTGGCAAAAGAAAAAAGTTTAGCATCAAGTTAAGAACATGTACCTGGCATATCATGAACAGGCAAATGAGGGCAAGCATTCTGACATCATCAGTCTATAATACAACAGGATTACTGGGAGATTTAACAGTAAATCAAAACAGTGAGTGAAGGTCACCAGACACAACCCAGGTTACCGGTAACTTGACAGCAGTTCCATTTTGCGTATGCATAAGGCTTGTGTACTTTTATAGTGAAAATGTTCAACATGATGGGGTTTGAGAGATGCTGCAGCAAGTTGATATCAGGACTGATGAGTACGTGAGGAGCCTTTACAGTCGGGTAGCATCTGGACAAATGCTGACCAATTGCATGACCTAGCCTCATGCATACCCAAACTGCAATCCCATCAGATTGCATCAACCTAATGAGTCCAGTAAGGATTGTCTGTCATGATCTTCTCTGCCCCTGCCCCTCCCAACTCCGCTGATTTTTTGCCAATGTGTATATCAGGGGACCTCAAATCCAGGCCTCGAGAGCTGGGGTCCTTCAACCTTTAGTTGTCTCTGCCTCTAAATACCTGAGTCGAATAATTAGGTCATTAGCAGGACTCTGGAGAACATGACTACACTGAGGAGGTATTTAAGCTATCTGATTCAGGTGTGTTGGACCAAGGATACATGTAGAAGCTGCAGGACACCAGCCCTGGCCTGGATTTGAGGACTCCTGCTCTGCTCTCACTCAGCGCAAACTTCTCCCAAAGATGCTTTTGAGATACTCTGATTTTGGCTCTGAAACTTGCTTCTCACACCTTGACTTTGAGTACAGCGTCACAGTTTCTTGATATGTTTTGCCTGCTCTGCCTGCCCTACTGCTGACCAGGATTGTCTCCCCAACCTTTGATCATGGGATTGCGGACTGACAACCACATCTTTCCCATGGTGAGCTCTGCTCGTTGCATTAGTGCGTGTCAACTTACTCACCCTGGTATCGGTATTTCCGAACTCTATGACATTTCTTCTCCATGAGTGAAACAATCCCCGGAAAAAGGACACTTTCTACTCCTTCACTGTTACATCACAGAAGATTCAAGTCCGTCGTGGTTTGAATCTCCAAAGAGATGGTGGAAACCACCTCTGTTGGGTAACTATTAATTTGCTGATTGCACAGTACTTCCTGTTTATGTTGCCCATCACTCATCACTCATCATAACTTGACACTCATTTAATTTACCTTTGGGATCGATAAAGTATTTTTGAATTTGAACCAACCTATCCCCTTCACATAGGCTGTCCAGAAAGCCATGCCGATGATGCAGTTGCTGTCCATGAAACTCATTAAACCTTACCAGGGGTTTGGTTCTCATTCGGGGTCCAAACTGTACTATTTCCATTACATTGTATCTGGTTACCTTTTGTCTCTGTTTGACCTATTGTCATGCACTTTCACCTTGTATTTGTAAAACATAATTTCACTCAATATCACTGCTTACAAGATGGCCACCAGAGGGGGATGTTCTAAACTCTTATGATCTTTGCAAGCAAAACTATTTACATAACTATAACTGGCTTGGATTTTAATGAACTAACAAAAAACACATGTTTTTAAATGGTGTATATCAGAAACCATTTTTTCCCCCACTACTGACCTCTATTATGTATAGGAACAGAAATTTAATAGTGCAGCCTTTTAAAATGCTTTTTGTTAGTCCTTCACTCATTTTATGGGATAACAGTGTAATAATTGTAGGATGAGTCAATTAAAGAGCAGCATTAGTAAGCTCTAAATTATTTTTATGCATTTATAACTGTTGCACATTTATGAAAAAGTGCCATTTCGTTTTGAAGAAAAGCTATCTGCTGCCCTCTAGTGCTAATACTAAAAATGACAAAGACTGACTTTATGCCATAATGATGTCAGTGTCTAACAAAAAACAAAAGCCTGAACATATTTATTACATTTTCTTAATGATAGAGTGTCAAAACAAAGTGAAATCACCACTAAACTTAAAAGTTCTGTTTTTAGTTTATTGCTCGATGGTTGCAATGTCAGTTTGAGAAATTGTAAAATACAGGAAACATACTTTATTTGAAAGAAAAACATTTCCTTGGAGCTGGAATGTGGATGAATTTTGATTGAGTTATCATGAACTCAGTAACTGTTATGACTTACATAATGTGCATTATTCTCATCAATGTGACTCAACAATAACTTTTACAGACTGTAGGAGGACAATTAAGTTAGATCTAACAGTGGCATTGAGTACAGTAAAGGTAGAAGATATTTGGTTGAGAAAACTCAAAACTTTGATGTTATCTAATGAGACCATTAGATAACCTGTAAGTCCTCTTGTCCTGAAGACATTTAAGAAGTTTTAAGCAGTAAAAGCCCACTAGTGCTGGAGTCCATTATAATTACTACAAACAAGCACCCATATATTTTTGATGAAGTGAAAAAAAAAAAGAATTTGAATCCGGTATGTTTTAAAAATTGAGAGATACATCCTTTCATCCCAGATATTCTATAGCTCAGTGGTTCCCAAATTTTTTCTGCTGGCTCCGTTTGGTTATAAAAACATTTTACACCCCCACCTTGTCAAGCTGGCGAGTTTACTTTGTAAAAGTTCAAAGAACAATCTTCATAGTTAGATTGTTTTGTTACCACAGTTACAATATGATGCTCTGAGTTTAATGTTTGAGATTTAACTCTGTTTGTTCACAAATACAAATTAGTAAACTGCAATTATAACGGCGGCCCTTTTCCTCCCCAGGGGCCGCGCCCCTCACTTTGCAGCACATGGCATTCAGTGTTTTAAACAAGTAACTTTGTTTCTGCTGATTGCTGAGGCAGTTTTTGAAAAAATACATCTTTTTATCAAATGTCCTGCAAGATGGCACACTGTTGCTTCATGGAAACCAAAAACTATCAAACTGTATTCATTTGGCAGAGGGTTGCAGGGATGAGTTTGCAGTGCAGTCTGAAATTCAGAGGAGAGTTCAGTGGGAGGAGTCAAGCTTATGGTGTTTAACCAAGCATTCATCATTTCACCAGCTTTCCCAGCTCCTCCTCTGCCTCTCTTTAAAACAGTCCAGGAATCAGCCTGTAAGGCACTGTGTCGGTGTAACGTCTCCAGTCTTTCCCGTACTTGCTGCTGCAGCGGTGTTCATCTCGCACACAGCGGTGGACCAGCAGGATGGTCATGTAAACAATGTAGAAGTATGGAAGAATATGGCCAAAGCCACAGGCGGCACAGTAAGCCAAGGAACCCATCAGGTCGCCAGTGTAGTTGAAGTGACGCGCCACTCCCCAGAACCCCGAGGTCAGGAGCTTGCTGCGGTGGCTGCAGCCGTCAGCGGACAGGTACGAACACTCGATGTAGGTGGGCTTACGCCCCCAAATGGAGCAGGCGCCCTCTGTGCGGCGGAACAGATCTTTCTGATGGTTGGTGGAGCGGAAAATGTAATACCCAACGAGACCAAGTAACAGTATGGCGACGGCGTGAGTGTCTGATAGCTGGACCGGATGGTAGACCAGGTACAGGCCCTAAGAGCCAGAAACACATCAACACATCAACTGTCTAAGGCTTTCAGCCACGAGTAAGATCAGTCAGTGCAAACAGCTTTCATGTACAGTGCATTTTAAACTATTGATAAGCTATAAATATTTTCAGATTATATTACAGCTCAGAGTTCAGTGCAGTCAGGACTACAGTATTACATAGTAGTTCTGTCCAGAAACCCAACAAGGTTTCCTTGCAGGACTGATCTGTATTTTTCTACAATCCCTCCTCCCACCAACTATCTTATGGGGTTCCTTTGTTATAATCTGCTCTATTACGAGGGAAAGTTGTAACAATTAGAGGAAAGATGGGGGGGGGGGGGGAAGAGTTCACTGAATGGAACTTTACCAATGAGTGATATTACTAACCTTTAAAATGCTGGACCTCCTTATTCTGATTACAAATGGCAATTATCACAATAATTTCTGGGACAATGAATCACCCAGCAAAATGTGTCATTGTGACAGGCCGAGTGTTGTAACTCTTGATTATCAGATGCTTTCTGACACTTTTCTAGTTCACGTATTGCAGGTGAAAAACCTTTTCACAAAATATTAACCATTTAGCGTGGCATGGAGACTTTGTGGTGTGTGTGGGTGTGTGTGTGTGTGTGTTACCTGCAAGGTGTAGAGGTATGGCAGCCACACACAGTCCCCCCAGCCTAGATACCACCCAAAGTGGTCATGGCAGATATCAATGGTCTTCAGGTACCACGCCTCATTCCAGAAGAAATCCAGCACATAAATCCCCTATGAGGCAACAAACAGATTTTGCCACTGACATTATTAATATGATATTTACTTCTTGCTTTAGTTTAGTACTGAATGAATTATACTGGGAAGGATAAAAACCCATGTAGCTATAGCTTTGAAGGTTATTTGTTATAGGTTATGTCATGTAGAAAAATCTGAAAAATACAACAAGCTGAAAGCAAAACTAATCCTGGGTCTTGTTCTATAATGACAATAAACTCTCAAATAAAAAACTGTTCTACATTGTTCATGTGACATGATTAGGGATGCTCCAATCAGGTTTTTTGTTGCCGATTCCGATCACCATGAGGCCTGATCATCGATCATTGCTGATAATCTGGATTGGCTGTAAATCTTTTGCTTTAGATATAAATGATACTATGTGAACTGGCAATAAATTCACCTAATTTAGTGATAAAAGGGATGAGTAGCTCCACACTGAGGGTGACTGACAGCACTAAGGCCCACCCCCTGACTCTGACTATTTTCTAGTTAGAACAGATAAGTTTGATTTTCTTTTTTTCCACAACAAGGTAACAGTTTTGATAAATATGTAAAAAAAAAACTTTTTTTTAAATTTTTTATAAATTTACATACTGCAGCTTTAAGAAGCTGATCTTCCCATCTTACCTGCAGCACATTGACCAGAATCATGGAGTTGGTGACGTGACCGTACAGCTCTTGCTGCTTGGCCATGTAAGACAGATTAATGAGGGTCCAGGCGACGATGCCAGGTCTGCCATTGAAGAACAGCTTGAAGTCAAACCACTTGCCGATGCGAGGGTTGAACTCTATCCCCATCATGTAGTTATAAAATATGTTCCCTGTAAACTTGCTGTGAAGTGACAAAGAAAGCAAGTGGGTAAATGTTTTGTTATCTTTATAATGCCTGAGATAATGTGGAGTTCAGCAGCTGATCTCACCAGTCCTCAGCATTGGTGGGGAACAGATAGGCCTTTACAAAGGCGAAGGTAGACACAGCATAGCCCAGTATATTAGTACACCATAACAAAGGGATCCAGTTGTCAAATAGAATGGTAGGAGAAAACCAGTGGAAATAATTGGCGTTTGCAAACCACAGAGCATGGGTGATGATCCAACACTGCAGCCCGTTAATCTCATACTTGTTAATAAAACCTTGGGAGAAGAAGAAAGCAAATATACGTTAAGAAGAAATAAGACATTTCTTTCACAACTGTTTGAGGGAAGAAGGAAGCATATACCAGCAGGGGTACGAGCTCCATCCTGCACTCCACCCACGTAGCCCGGAATAAACTTATGGGTGACGTCAGGAATACACAGGTAGAGGAACACCTGAAGAGCAAGACGCTTTATTTCAGTTTGAAGAAAATGCAAAGCTCCTGTGTGACGCAGCACCTGATCCCTCCTCTACTTACCTGAAAGCTCACCCAGATGGCATATATCTTAGCAGCGGTCCATGTGAAGGAGGGAGCCCGGGCCCAGATGGACAGCAAGGTTGCCTTTCCTTGGCACAACTCTAACAGAGGCTGGCTGATGGAGCACTCATACTGATCGCAGGCCATCACAAAGTAAAAGACGATGAAGGGAGCGAAGCAAAGGAGGCTGACGACACCGATCAGGGAAAACCAGTCCACCTCCCTGGGAACGGATCGGAAACACAGGAGCTGGGTCAAAATATTTTCTACATGCAGAGTAATGTGCTCTAATGTAATGTTTCAACTGTAACTACTGTAAAAAAAATAAAATAAAATAATTAGATGTGCGGCAAACTAATGGTGTTGTAGAGGGCCGCACTGGGTTAACTCGGGGAATTTCAAACTGTCCGACGCGTACTTCGATACACTCCAGACAGCTTCTGTGTTGTTGCAATCATCAATTTATTCCACTTTGATTGTCATATTTCAGACTTTACGAGGATTGACACATACTGACCAGGCCAAATCATACAATGGTGCAAACAATAAATGGCATTACAATACAGTCAACAAAAATTATGATCACCCCGGCGCACCCGCTTCCTCATACACACAAAGCCAGCGCACCAGTATGGCTCCCATTCATACCCAAGTGACCTCGACACACCCACCACCCAAATGTCAAAGCCGTGTGCTCCTGTCACCTCAATAATTATTCATATGGCTCTTACACTAATCATAAAAACTATCATTACATAATGCTTGGCTTTTTAACCACACACCCAGACACAGATTTAAAGAGAAGCTGCAAAATCAAATGAGTGGGATTAGCAGTGCTTGAGAACTGAGCTGTTAGCATGTTATAACAGCCATGACTGCCATGTGTGTTTTCACCGCATGGGAACGCAGCTGCCTCAGCACGTGTGAGCATCGGTGACACAGAGTAGAAGTGCGTCTTTTCAACCTGCTTTTGTTAACTTTGGTGATTTCGAAAGGTTGCGATGAGCGCAACCTTTCGAGTAATTTGTACATTTGAAGGACTCTGGTTCATATCACATAACTGGATTTTATCATGTGTTTCTGTTGTGAAACTATTTCACAAGGTAAAACCTCCTTTAATCACAAAATAGTCAATGGATTTCTTTCCCCTCTTTTTGAACAAATATGAGTGTGCAGCTTGAGCTACTCACCATGCTCTTCCCCACTGTGCTGACTTCTCCACAGCTTCAGACCCTTTTCCATTGGCATGGTGCTGAGGGCGCCTCCTTGTGGACTCCATGGTCTCTGCAGCCTTCACCTCTGCTGAGAGAAACCCATTATCAGGTTTAGGATCCATCTTGCAGCAGTGTCCTGTACTTTGTACACAATCAGTGACAACCAGGTGTCCAAGCAACAAATGTCAGCAAAGTATAAGAGACTTACAAAACATGGGCCTCATTTAGAGCAGTTCCCCTGTGTTCTCATTATACCTATATCATTATACCTGTACATATAAAGTACATGTTATTAACTACTTTTGTAATTTATTGAATAATGAGGTTTAATGCTGCACTCTTGTTATATAAGCCAGGAACTGCAGATGGAAATGACCATCTATGGCAAAATCTGAATTCATATGGACTGTCCCTTTTAAATAAACAAAGTAACAAACGAAAGAAAAATAACTGCTTTTCAACTTCATTTTTTTATTGTATTACCTTTAAAAATATCCACAGTACATGTTAAGTGAGTTTTAAGGTCAGTTTGGTATATGGTAAACATATCTGTTCACATAATAAGGGTCATAAAGTGGAACTAAAGTGCATTTCTTCAGAGTTAATTTCATTCACATCAACACTTATAGACAACCACAGTAGTACTACTACTAAACTACTGAACAAAGCATTTTTAACTGAATATCACAAACTCAATTACGTCTTACTACAACATCAGGAGCCCTAATGTGTCCTTATGAAACGATCGAGCAACGCGTACCTTGAAAGCAGTGGATATATAGGTCAGACTAAAGACGAAGAGCAACAAACCCATAAACTGTTTTACTGTAATTAAATTTGTGTAATAAAATAATAAATAGAAGAGGGAAATGGCTCGTCCTTGTAGCTTCTTGTTTTTGCACTGACAGAGCGAGGGAGGGGAGGCAGGTTTCGTAAGGCTCAACAAACACCATTTGTTTTATGCGCGAGGCAGGAGTATGCTTTCAGGTTTATGGGTCATTCTTTATTTGCTTGTGCACGCGCATTTTTTGGTTTACTAAAGTCGAATTTGAGACAGCTGACCGTCACCAGCGCGTCATATCTCTAGACATTGTGTCATCATTATAAATGCATACTGGTGTAAAATACAGTGGAAAACATGTTTTACAGATGCTGTATTGTACAGTTGCTCACTCACCTCTGTGCTGTAAGTTTGAGTATAAAAAGCAGCCAGCCAGCTGTCCTCTTCCTTCCTACAGAGGCAGACTGGACTACAGCGTCCCTGCTCACCGCTAGACGGAAGTCGACGTAGCGCCACAGGCTCCGCCCATAAGGCCACTAGTTTGGATAATCAACCAATGAAATTGTGTCAGACTCATAACTGGGTTGGATTCTTGTCTTCTGATTGGGTAAGAGCGACTGGAACCATGAGCGCCCGAGAACTTAAGAATTATTTCACCATGGTCAGCGTCAGAGTGTATGAAAGAAAAGCAGCAAAATGTGGGAGGGGATGCATTGTTGTGATTGGCAATTACAGTATTAAGCTAGTGAGGTATTGGCTGGATACACCAGAGCTTGTCGCAATTAATTCAGTCTCGTGTCAACTTGTTGACATTCCTAAATATTATAGAGAATAATCTTCTTTATATAACCAGCATAAAACCAGCCCGTACTAGTGCTGAAATGTTTGATATATATATGTCAGACTAAAGTCTTTAGTATTTAATCTATATATATAGTCTAGTAGTGCACACGTACATGGAACAAACTGTACAACTGCACTTTATGCAACTAATTCTGGTATACAGTACGTTACAGATTTTCCAGAACCTAATTATTTTACTTTTATTTTTATCAAAAATGTTTACTATTTTAAATTATTATTGCTTTTAGTATGCGTATCTGTATGTTTTGGGTTTTTTTTTTTTTTTTTTTTTTTACCTTAACATCACTTACTGTTATTGGAATTTCCTCCACACCAGACATGCTCAAATGAAAACCCACAATATTGCCTCTGCGGACAGAATAGAAACACCAGCGGATTAGACTGAAACATTATTTCTCAGCAAACAGGAAATTCTTGTTTTTAATGATTTCTCGTAAAATATCAATATGTCGTTGTTGAGCCTTTAAAGCTTGCCACTAAAGTTTATTGAAAGTCGTGAAGTAGATTTAGGAACTCACCTAAACGAGGTAAAACAATTCTTCTAAGCAAACATCTAAGTGTCAGGTGGTCAGAGGAGCCAAGTTATTCTAAAGTTTTCCTTTATCTAAATCATGTGACGCTATAAAATGCAATAGAGCAGTAAAATGAAAATCTAATCAAACTTCAGCAGATTGTTTTTGCATAAACTGACCACTAGAGGGCAGAGCTAAACTATCACAAATATTTTATGTAACCGAGGTCTCAGCTTTGGGAGGCTTAAAGTTAGGGTGACCATATTTTCATTTGGGAAAACCAGGACACCTATCTTCTGATTAAGAACAAGGCTGCCCGTACTGACTCAGGGATGGTCCAATGAAGGTAATTTAAAAAACAGGACATTTCCTCACTTTCTGAAAAAAACCCGGGACGCCCGGGACAGGACGTGAAATACGGACATGTCCCGGGATATACGGACGTTTGGTCACCCTACTTAAAGTTCTCACATGCTGCATGGACTTCAGGCATGGCGACAACGACCCACAAGTCATTAAATTTTAGTCTTTCCAGTTAAAACATTCTTTGTTACAGCTTAATTCTTTGAGAGTTTTTCCCGTATGGTTTATTTAGCCAAGTTTACATTTCCACTGCAAAATCATATCCTTGTTTTGACACCGTGGGCAAAGAATGGGAACATTTGGAGACAGGAGAAGATTCCTGATAATCTTCATATTGTTTACATTTTTTAATATAAACAGTTTAATAGGCATATTTTTGTGGAACAGCTGTAAAACTGGCAAATTCCTGTCTTATTGCTTGTGGCTTCCATGTGTTGGGTCTGACATTCCCCGGTTCTATGAACATGTAATCAACACCAAACTCAGAACTTCTGAAAGCGATTAAGACCCCGTCTCTTTGGACGTAGCTGTTGTGAGCTCTCTTTGTAGCCGCAAAGCATGAACTCAGAGGACGGTGTGTATAAAAATGAAAGCGCTTAGTTCTCCTGCAGATCATCAGGCTCCCAGTGGTGCTTTCACCATCCTCCAATAGTCTCTTCCTCTGACATCCATCTCTATCCTTGTCACTCTTTTCTTCAACTTTCAAATGTTCTTCTATACAACAAATATGTTTTCCCCAAAACTTTCCCTAGTGACTCTGTTTTTAGTTTTATTTTATACCCTTTCTCTCTCTCTCCCTAGTCTTGGCACAGTTTCTGTCTTTCCTCTCTGCTCTTTGATCAGAAGCTGTGCTGATGTGCTGCACCCAGACGGTGTGATGAATCTGGGCCACTCAGCAGACAACATGCCTGAATGAAGGAAGACATTCTGTGCAGTCATTACCTTTTGTTACCTTTGACGAACTGAATGTAAATTGGCTGTCTGCTCTCTGGGAGTTCATCTATCGAACTCTTCCAGTTGTCTTTTGACAGCATGGGATTGTGTAGGAGTATTAAATTACCATTGCTTTGCCAGTACTCTGTACTGTATATCTTAGAGTGATGAGACACACACTGAAGGGACGGGGCTATTAACAGTTGAAGTGCAGTGTCTGTTATTGATCCAGTTTAGGTTCCTTGTTTTGCTGGCATGGACCGGGGAAATGCCAGATGCTTAACATTAGGCTGTTTTGGAATCATTGTTCCAAGTTGTACCAAGTTCCTATCTTCTCACCCAATCTGCCAGCTTTAGATGAAAGAAAATTGGTTACAATCATCAGGAGCCATCCAGAAACCAGGAAGATCCATCTTAGTAATCAATTGGAACATAGTGGAATACCAGTAACACTGTCTATGGTCAGGTTTAACATCAATATGGACTTTAAAAGGTGCCAACTCAGGAAAAAAAAATGATAGTGGTGGGTTTGTTTTTTATCATGCTGAGGTTATCTGTCACTGCACTGATATCGGTGTTCTCCAGAAAACGGATGGTACATTAAGTTGTAGATGGAACAACTTCCTTCTCTTTGAACTTCCAGTAAAATTAACAGCAAGATGGCTGAAACATATTGGGTGTTTAAAACATTGACAGCGAACTTGTAAAAAAATATGATGGACAAAGCAGACTATGGGAAATGTTGCACATTTAAATGTCAACCTCCTAATACACCACAGAACTGGCGGCATTTTGCAGAACACACAACCCTATACTGGATTAACTGATATGATGAGAAGTGACCCTTAGACAGGGCTCCAGGTATTGTGTGTTCTTCTTCAAGCTTTATTTAAACAAAATAAAATTCCTTGAGATCAAAAATTTCTTTGATCACACTGTCCTGACAATCACACAGTTAAAACAGCTAGTTCCAAAAAACAATTTGGGTGAACTTTGATCTGAAGGGGCTTAAAAGACCCTTGGTCGTCCATGATCTGTCACAAACAAAGTCGTTGTGAGGTACAGTGTGGGATGGAGGAGGTTGGGTATTGAAATAATAATAGTTCTGCTTGATCTTCAACGCTGAGTCTTAATGCTTGGTATTGATGACACGATTGGTGGCCTAGCATCAGCCTTATCTGGCTACCAGTCAGACAACCTTCAGTTAACATGCCACTAATTAGAACAATTATTCCCTTGGAGTTTTTTTCTCATTTGGGGAAGAACACCTTAGTACTATTATGACTTTCTTCCCCATGCGTTTTTAATGTTTTAGTTCAAAGTTGGGATATAGAAAATTAGCCCTGTGAAACCGGCAGCACCTCACCTCTGAGCATTTTAAACCCTTTTGAAAATTATTTTATGTTCTATTTTTGGCAGTATTTTTGTTGTTGTTGTTGGTACTTGAGTGAATTTTATGACGTTTTGATTGTTTGTACCGTTATTATTTTGTACATTGTTCTCTGGTGTACCTCTTGGCCTTTAAACAAAGAGCTGAGCGAGGTCTTGGCACCAGGGCATCTTCCAGAGGAGACCTGGAGATCCCTCACAGAAAAACAACATTTGGGCAAACGGTTCTGTCAGTCAGAGGGAGTCACTTCTGGAACAGTGTGCCGGCTAGGATCAGAGAGTGTTCCACCTACAGCGCTTTCAAAGAACACCTGAAACTGTTTATTAAAACTTCCCAGACATGTTCTCATTTTAACTAACTTTTTATTGTATCTTGTGAATGTTTGTTAATGTGATTTCTTGATTGTATGTTCATAATGTTTCTTTGTTGTTTGGGTCTTCCTGTCTTGGGACTACAGATGGAAATTAGCAATTATGCTATAATCTGGCTCATTTACAGTCTGTACAGAAGTATTGATTGTTCATTAATGTGCACTGTCCCTAATAAATAAACTGAAAAAAAATAATAATAATAAAAAACAGTTAAAAGATTCCAATGTCTTTTTCCATCTAATCAACATAATGTGGTGCTAAGATTACAGATTTATGTCGTCATCTCCACGGATTTACACATCTAGACACTTATAGACACATGAGAGTATTTTGGTCTTAATGTTTTCACCTGTGGTGAGAAAATTCCCAAACTTACATCTTGGATGTAAGTTTATTAAATTCAATAGAAATGAATTTAATAAACTTACATCCAAAACTTACATCTTGGATGTAAGTTTGGGAAAGATAAAAGTCAGCATTCTCACAAAATTCATGACAACTATAATATTTTTGTTGAATTTTCAGAGAGG
>CAEGAG010165205.1:0-11677 GCA_903067065.1 Brachyrhaphis terrabensis | reverse complement strand
ATGCTTAAGGTAACTGCCCATTTGGAAAACCATTTGTACCCAAGCTTTACCTTTCTGGCTGTTCTCTAAATGTTTTGCTGGAATATTTTTCACATAATAATCTTTCTTCATGATGCCATTTCAAGAAATGGTATAATTTCTTCAGATGATGAAGTGTTTTGTGAAGTGCTCTCGTCCTTCTTCCTGCTAAGCACTCACACAACATGCTGCTGCCATCCCTGTACTTCACTGTTGTTATGGTGTTCTCAGGCTTGGCGTTCATCTCTAAATGGACTTTGAGTCCAGTTTGTTTCACTGGACTTGTTTGACTCTGAAAAACGACACTCCCTGTCAGGGCTTGGCTCGCTCATACCAAAGCACATTCATCTCTGGGACAGAACACATATTCCTGAACAGTATGCTGGATATTCTAATACTGTTTATAGTGGCATATAGTTGTTTGGATGAATGTGGCACATTGAGGAATCTGACAATTGTACCCAAGGATGACCCAGACATGTGCGAGGCCCACAGTTTTTTTTTTTTTTGTTTGTTTTCTCACATCTTGGCATATTTATTTTGTTTTTTTCCCCTACACTGTCACACAAGGAAGGATGTTTTTGAGGTGTTGCCTTAAAGTACATTCAGTGAGGATGCATGTCTTCTCTAATTAACCTGTCAGAAACTTACAAAGCTATACCATCATCATCTTGGCTTTCCTAAATTGATAAAAGTCTTATTGATATTAATATGTGTAAACTTTTAATTTTAAAGAAAATAAAAATATATATATATATATTGTTAAAACTATATGTCTATAATTTTTCAGGTATTCATTAAATAGATGTCTGTTTGCTCTTCTTATAATAACCACTGGCTATTTGCATTTTCTTTTTTCACTGTAAGACGCAACAGGGGAAGAGCAGACGGCTGTCACAATAGCCAGTGCTCAGCAGGCTGCAGCATTTGGAGACCACAACATCCAATATCAGTTTCGCACAGAGGGGGGGCAGGTAGGTACCTTATGGATCAATCAGTGACACTGAGGTGACTTCTGCTTTTCAAGGCCAGTTTCAGAAAGTTTTAAAGTGCTCTTGATGGCAAACACGTCTTGGTATTAAGAGCAGAAAAAGCCTCTGTTTTTTTTTTTATTACTATGCACAATTTGACTCTAGTAATTTCACGTCTGTCTCTGGTGCCTAGTAGTTTGCAGCATATTAATGAAGGTAGCGGAAAGGACTTGATCAGAAACATTGTGTTCTAAACAAAGTGCAATGTGAACATATTCCTACCTGCTAAGAAAATGTTCACATTACCACCCTGAGGTGTTTTATTGGGATTTCATGTGATGGACAAATATAAAGTTGTAAAAATTATAAAGTTTTTGGAAAGCAATGCATGGTTTGTTGCAAGCATGGAGTGAGTTTGTCATTTTCGCTTTACTCTGTTACCCTTCAATAAATTTAATTTGAACTGTCTTTAAAAGTTGCATAGTCTATAATTGACTCCAGTTTTGTGTAATCAATGAAGAGCATTAGTGGACAAACTGCATCATGTAGGCCAGTGGGCTGCAGCTCCAGTCCTCAAGGGCCAGTATCCTAGCACCTCAATCAAATTACCTCCTTTCTATGCATTCAGTTTCAGCTTATGCAGTCCTGCTAATGACCTGATTATTTGAGCAGAGACGCATCTAAAAGTTGCAGGACACCGGTTCTCGAGGACTGGAGTTACAGACTCCTGATGCAGTCCTAGACATGGTTCTCCATGTAATCTTGCTAGCTGGGTAAGGAGAGTGTTATTCTGAGAAAAAGGTCAGAGTTCCACAGATTCGGTGGAAGAGTTTTGCTGAAGAGCAACAAGAAGAAAGCCATTGTTGAAAGAGAGTCATTAAAAGTTGTGTTTGCAGTTTGTCACAAGATATAAAGGGTAACAGAAAACACATGGATGAAGGTGCTAAGGTTAGATGAAGCCAAATTAAACTGTTTGGCCTACGTACAAAACGCTATGTGTGGCAAAACTAAAACTACACGTTGACTCAAACACACCCTTCTCACCTTGAAACATCCTGGTGGCAACATTGTGCTTCGGGGACGTTTATCATCTTCAGGATCAGAGTTGATGAGAAGTTATATTGAGCTAAAAACAGTCATTGTATTCTTAGAAGAAAAATTGTTGAAGCAAAAGTTATGATCATATTAGCAAGTCTAAGTATACTGCAGTTTCAAATGGAATTGTTTATTAATGTGTTACAATGACCTAGTTAAAGTCAAGACTTAAATTTATTAGAGAGTCTGCGATAAAACCTGGAGGAGCATTTTAAGAACACCAAACCCATAAGGAGAGAGAAATATTTTAAAAACACAATGGTTGAGAAGTTTAGATTCTTGGTAAATTCCTATTGTTGGATAAAACCTTTCTTACACCTTCACATGACTACAGAACTTGAGAAAACATGAATGGACAGAATACAAATGTATTTACTTCACATCTGTTTACCATAAAATCAATCTTCACTGATTGAGCTTTAATTAATGGCTACATTAAAGTTGGAACTTTGAAACACCAAACCATGAGAAGTTTCTGAGGATTCTCGTGACCTGGAACTCCAAATCATCCTTTAGTGTAAAAATAGAACAAAAGACCCGGTTAAGCTAAAGAATCGCTACACATGCTTAAAAAAGGAACCAGGCACTATATATTTAAAGGTTATTGAAGCGTAATTTCACTCCTAGAGATGTCATTTTGGTTGCAGCATCCACTGCGCCAAGAAATTTCTGGACGGTTGGAAATATCATGAAAATCTTTCACGACAAGCCGGTCAGATCAGCAAGTATCTGCTGTTCATGTCCCATATTTCTAAGTCAGGTGGGCTGTAGACTAATTTGCCTGAAACAAATATAAATGTGTTTTTCTTTCTCTGGTTCCCAGAAGTCCAATGTGACTATTATCAATTTTCTTTCCTATCCACTTATCTGCATCTCCTTACTCGTTAATGATGGACCTGGAAATGGTGAATATGTTTTGGAAAAATGTACCATGACATCGAAGAGGGCTTTTTCATATTTTGGGTGATATGTATGTTTTTTTTTTTTTTGGGTTTTTTTTTGCACTGAAGGGAATTAAGTCAGTGATCCATGTGGCTCATTTGGCGTAAACAGGTCTAGCGTGAGCAGTCATGTGATTCCAGTCTGGTCTGGGATTGGCATGGGGGAAATGTCACATGTCAGTCAGCAGGACAGTCACATGATGGAGGAATACAAATAGCGATTCTTGAGACAAACGGGCTCATTTTCTTCACAGCTTCCTTAAAAATTAAATCAGGCACATTCTGAGGCGTAAGCATATTGTGTGGGATGATGAGATCCGTGCATTGCTGAGGTTTGAGCAGCAATTTTAGATACTGGCTTTGGCTAACCTAAAGAAATAAAAATGATAAACAAAGCAGCGAGCCAGGTGAGGTTTCTATCTGTGTTCAGAGCACCTAAAATGCAAAAAAATATGATAGATGTCTGCTCTAATCGCTCAACTTTCCTAATTTGTGTCTTTGTACCAAAGGTGACGTATCGTGTTGTCCAGGTGACCGACCAACACGTTGATGGAAGAGAGGATGCAGGAGGAGCGGTGAGCGTCGTTTCAACAGCTGCTTTTGCTGGGGCTCCTCAGGCTGTGGCTCAGGTAACACAACCATTATTTTTTCCTGAACAAAACAAATTGGTACTATGTAGGGCCTTAAGAGAAAAGCTGTATCCTTTGTCTTCATTATAGAAAATGTTCTGTTTTGGCATTTTATTAAGAGACTAAAACTATGCAAAACTATCCTTCCTCTTCATTTTGTCTATGTATACACTATCAGTGTGTTGTTGGAGTCTGATCTATTGGAATCAGGCAAATGAGAAAATAAATCTTGACAAGAGGTTGGTGGAATAAATCTCCAAGACTGGCTCTTAATCAGAGGAACCGTGAGGTGGAAGTATTAATATTCAGACTGCACAGTTTTCAACATGTTTTTCCTTCTACTGAAATGTTCACATCCTGTTTGTGTCATGTATTTAGAGACAGTGACAAATATTTGGAATTATCACAAAATTAAAAACAAGTGATTGAGAATCCATCAGTCCATCATCATAGGGTTGCTAGGGTAAAAGGGCCAGGAAGAAAACAAAGACGCCCCTTTTTGTAGCCTCACTTTTGTTTATGTTGGGAATCACAAGGTTTTCCCAGGCTACAAGGGATATTTAGTCCTTCAAGCAAGTTCTGGGTCTGCTCTGGGCGCTCCACTGTGAGATGTTAATGAAAAGTGAAACTTGTATTCTTTATTTTTTTTTTTTTTTAGGAATGGTACACCTTAGGGGACTGTCTCAAAACGGGCTTTTTTTTTTTATATCCACATTTTTTCCACATTTACTGCTGACTTTATTATATTTGAAGATAGAAAAAAATGCATTGAATTTCCTTAATCTAAATCATCACTGTAGACTATTGAACTCACCTGAAACCAGTTCCTTTAATAAAGCAGATTTTATCCAAGTCGCTCACAGCAGGTCCTGCTTTGCTTTTGTTCAGCAATTTCCACATGTGGGCATTACAGTACAGGGACTGTCTGTTACCTGTTGACTGAGCTGCATGTAGAGTAGCAGAACAAGGGGGTTTCCATTCCCACCTCAATTAACCCGCTGACCATCGCTTATCCACAGCTGGTGCGCTTTACACATTACAACAGAGCTTGTTTTGCCAAATAATTATTGTTTCGAGCAAACTACAAACAGAGGCGACTTGACAAAATAGGAAGCAATGTTATCTTTTTTGGGACTAATTAATGTGTTTAATTTATCTTCTGTTGGAATCATAAACTACTGTCTCCATCAACAAACCTGCAAGATATTTTTGTTTTTGTATTTTATTCATTTGCTTAAACAAACATGTGAAATAAGTCGACTTTAAAGAAAATCAGAAATCGGTATCAGCAAGTAATTCTCCAATAATCAAAGCAATAATTCAGGACCAATAGTCATTGTGAACTTTTTTTTTAGGGCTGCAACTAAAGATTATTTTAGTAACCTATTATTCTGACGATTAACCGGATAAAAAAATAGGCAGTGTAGGGTTGATTTATAATAACTTGACAAAAGGGGCTTAAAATTAGATTTATTTACGTAGTCAGAACCTGAACCAGGTAAAGCTAAAACTATGCCACTTGAGTTCTGGGTGGAAAATATTTACAGAATTTTTTTTCTTTATTTGAAATGTAAAAAATTAATGTTTTGTGTGCAGTTTTGGCTTAACTACTGCTCTGGGTGTGTTGTTTTAGCAAATGGCCCTCTTATTGAATCTGTATACTCTTTTTAACAATTAATCAATCAATAATTTAGTTGATGATTATTTAATAATAAAATTACAGAAATTAATTCATGACAATCCGTTTAATTGCTTCAACTGCAATTGCTTCTTCTATTTGTTCTTATATTCAAGAGATTAATGGGCCATTATTCTCTTATTTGACAGAAGTTGATGTTAGAATCAGAATAAGATGTCATTCTCAGCTAAATTTCTAACAATCATTGGGGCTTTTCCAACCAGAATATACCTAACTTGATCTCAGTTTGCAGTACACCAACGGCTCCTCTGACCTTGTTGTTATCACCACTAACGAGATCTGTGCCGCTTCCTTTCTGCTCTTTATCCCTGCTGTCGCACCGCTCTGTGTCTTCCTTGGGGGCTCGCAGGAGGGACACCGGTATTGAGTCTGACAGAGAACGAGGTGTGCGTTTACCTGCTGTGACTGCTCCATTGCCATTCGCTCATGCCTTTCCCTCTGCTCCTCTCTTTTCTGTCACAGGCTGTGATCCAAAACCCTTTCAGTAATGGAGGAAGCCCAGCAGGAGAGGCAGTGGGAGGGGAGACCCGCTTCGCTTACTTCCCCGCAACCGCTGTGAGCGACGGGACCGTGTCAGTGCAGGCCGCTGCAGACCCAGCCCTCACACAGGCGGGGGGTGAGTCACTTCTCACTCTCAGTCTGCACTGAGCTGAAGCACATCAGAGTTATACGGCTAATTAAGCCATTATTTTTACAAAAGCCGCTCGTTATGAGTACCCTAAAGCCAGAATAACATCCTGTCTCTTAGTAGATCTAAATAAGCCATTATCTCTAAAGCTCTGGCTAATTTAAAATACAGCAAGATGCTGTAGATGCAAATTCTACTGTCGCATTTGTTGCATGCTGTGGTTATAGCTTTATTTGCAGTCAAGGTGAGAGTCGAAAAGATGCTTTATCTATTAGTCAGTAAGTGTTTGAAAAGCATGCTATGGTCATGCTCAGGCGTCCTGCCACGGCTCCTCCAGCTTTAATGTGATCCCATGTGTCTCCAGGAGGCACATCAATCAGATAGAATCAGATAATTTCATAAATGGCAAATAAAGGCAACGTACAAACCACAAGTGGTGTTTTCAGATGTGCAAGTCTCTGATTGCAATTTAGTCACCGCTTGTTTGTCACATGCTACCATACGGCCTCATCCACACGGTCACATGTTGTTGTCCTGCTGCATTACCTCGTTGTGTGGTTTTAGTGTGCTTCTGCTGATGATTCTTATGAGGAAATCTGTTGATATGGGTTCCTGTTGTTTGCTTTGAAGCTTTTCACAACATTAGTAGCTGGGCGACCAAACATTCAGCTCCATTATGTGTAACAAATCTATTTATTGTGTGCAAATCGGCCAGGTTTAGATCCTGTTGGTTGTTATTGAGGAATGACTGACTGGTTGCTTTTTTTTCTTTTTTTTTACCGTTTATGGTGATTGTAACTCTGTTTGTTTTATTCAGAAAATTCTTATTTGTTTATAATGCATTGGACTGTGGATTGTTTTACTCTAAAAACACCCAAACTGGGATCCAAAAGGATTTGTGCCTAATAAATCCAGGCATTCTGCCCAGTTTTAGTTTGTTCAACTAATTTAAATTGTTTATTTCATCCTTAAATACATGGTAAGAAATATATGCTGTTGTTAAGTTGAGAGGAATTTTAAATGAAAATGGTTTTTCTCACTACAACAGAATAGTAAAATGTGCATAGATGAGCTAGTTCTGGTAAATTCAGCCTGTAATTTGCACATTTTTGCCACCACTATGCTGTAGGGTTAACTAAATTAAATTATAATCTTGATAAAGATTTTAATAGTTTGTATTGATTTTTAATGCAGTAATGCTAACTAATAGTGCCTCGGTTTGGATTTTTAACTATATAAATATTGAAAAAAATTGACTTTCTAACAGGTTGCATCATATTGAAAATTGCCTTGCGTCATTAAACATATTTGATTCATTTTACCCATAATCAGTTGATAATGTATTACGTCAAAGTCATGCAAGACATCCATAAACTGATTTTAATTTTTTATCATAAGAATGTGTATTGCATCATTCGACAGAGCCAGAACTCAAACTACCTCGGTTCCATACAAGTCGAGGTTCCTCTGCTTTATAGCTGGAGTGAGAATAAGAAGAATTTGAAGATGGTTTGTGGAAAGAAAAACAATCCACTGTTAGCTTATGTTTAGAATTTTTTTACTAAGCTTGGCGTATTATCAGGGGTTTAGCATAAAAGGAATACTTTTGAGAAAACTGAGTCTTTGTTTTGTTTTTTCAGGGTAGAAAACATGTTAATCAAAAAATAGGTTTTAAAAAGTCCGTGTAGAATAATCCAGTTTAGTCCATAAATAATACATTTTATGTTTGCCTAATTTCATCATGGTCCAAATGGCAAAAAGAAAACAAACATTGAAAGTTCTCCCTTTTCATGTTTTAACCAATAGAATAAAGCCTTTATAAATCTCAGACTGTTTCTAAAGAATCTAAGTATTGTTTTGATCTTAGCATTTTAGATCTTCAAATGTGGCCCAGATTCTTTAAAGACTGAAACGGCCCTTTTAGTTTTGTGCCTTTAAGACGTAAAGTCATGTCAAGTTCACTATCGTTATCCAGATTTCGTGGATGACCATATTTTCTTACAGCCTTTAAGATTCTATCTCTTGTACATCACTCTGTTTTTCTTCCTTTGGGTACCAAAACGATGCCACACAGCCCTCTTAATGCCGGTGTGTGTGGGTATTGTCAGCCATCCTGAGGAACAGTCTTTATTAGTAAACTTTGTCCACACACGGGGCAACTCGACAACTACTGCCATTCTTCCTTCAAATCAATCACACTCAAATATAGCAGGTTGTCAAACTGAAAGCATCCACCTTCCTATCCAGCGTTTCTCATATCAGCTTAAATTTGCTTCACTAGATCAAGTGACAAGCTGTTGGCAACTAGAAAGCACTTTGTCACACAGGCTTCATTTGAATTAGAAAATGCAATCCTTTAATGTCGTGAGATTTGGTGCCACAAGTCTTAATATACATGAAAGAAAAATTTAGGGGTTTGTTCTTCTTGTTTTTAACAGAAAATGTCCTGTTTCAAGAAATTCTAAAGTGTATATTCCCTTGAAGCTGATTACTCACTTAAAAAATCCTTGTATAATTTCTGCAGGTCAGTTTTATGTGATGATGACGCCCCCTGATGTCATTCAGACAGGCACACCACGAACCATCGCCCCACGCACGCAGCCTTACCCTGCGTAAGTATTTCCTCTCGTTCAGTAATATCACGTCAGAATTTTTTCTTCCTTTAAAGAAATGCCATGATCAAAGTAGTCTTCAGTTTGACTTCAACCATTTGAGTTTGGCATTATTTCGACTGTTTTCCTTAAGCCCTACGGTGAATCTGCAGGCCTTGATTCAGGCTTCTTTGTAAATCAACAGTCTCTATCTGTCAGTCTAAGATGCATATCATCAAAGGATGTGATCACATCAAATAAACAAAGAGGCCTAAATCAAGTAATCCAAATTCTAATGCAGGGGAATTTGTAGAGGTAGAGTTGAAATTTCTCAGCATCAGAGATGTAATGGATAGTAGAAAGGTATTTTTTCATATGAGTGTATCAAGAAGTTTAAATCTTCATTGCTTTTATGACTTCTGTTACTAAATTTTTGCCATGATTTAGTCTGAGTTCCTCGTCTGCTTTTCTCAGTTTTGGCCCATACTGCTTGTCTGTCTCTGAAAGCAACGCACTTTACAATAATCAGACATCAAACGAGAATCATCTCAGAAGATCTTCCACTGTTAGACACACGCTGGTATTTGTAGTCACTAGGATTATAAGCAGGGTCACTCAAACAGCGTCTGTCGTGTTAATTAAATGACACCAGGCTGCTTCTGGCTTAATTTAGATGCTTACTTAAAAGACGAGGCTTCACTTCCTGCCAAAAACACATTGGCACTGGTTAATAAGTGCTGAGAATTGAAAGATTATTGAATCTCAAGTAGCTTGATTTTTCTGTTGTTTGGTAAAATCCAACTCTGTCATTAGCTTTCTTGGTCACAAACTGAACACATGACTCTTTATCAAACTGGGTTTGCTTTGAGCTAAATGAATATTCTTGTTATGTTCTAGCCAACTTTAACCTTTTAACATTTAAAATTTGGGTTAGTCCTTTTGAAGATCAGAAGCAAAGGAGTTGTATGTAGGATTTCTTTTGCCAATATTTGCATTTGGCTAGTACAATATCCATACCCCTTGAGCTGTTTCAAATGCAGTCACACAACCATCTACTTCAGTACATTTTGTTGGGATTTTATATAATAGTCAAACACAAAATAACATACAATTGTTAAGTAGAAGATGCACACTTATTTTTTTTTTTTCTCATTTAAACCCCTTGAGTCACCACAACCACATTTGCAGTTACAAGTCTTTTTGGTTATGTCTCTACAAGTTTTGCACATATTTAGGTTTTAGATCTTAACTTTGACTGGGCCATTCTAACACATGAGAGTTGATTCAAACCATTATACAATTGGTGGTGAGTTTCGAGCTTTGACCAACTAGAAGAAACTTCCACCACACCCCTGTCTTTTTCATCATGTAAGGGGTCGCCCCCCCAAACATTGTCCCGTGTTTAGCTTTTATTTTTACTTTTTAAATTAATTAGGTGAAATTTGTTCAGTTTAAAAATCATGTGTTCTTTCCCTACCCATGTTTCCCTACCCATGTAGTACTTTATGCTGGTCGGTCACATAAAATTTATACACGGAGGTCTCAAATCCAGCTCAAAGGGTATGAATACTTGCATTTTCCTGTCAAAAGTATCTCGTCAGTATGCGTGTAATGGAATAAAACTAAATATTAATGTGTTTCAGTCATTTCAAAGAACTCTAGATGTTTCGAAGATGTACATTTTTTTTTTGATGGACATCTTTAGGGCTGAGCAGTTTGTTACCCTGACAGCAGCTCTGTTTTATGTTGCTGCGTCAACACGCTGCTTTACTGCCAAGGTTAAAGAACAAATCATGCTGGAGTTTATGCAAATAAACTGTAGAATATTTTATTTCTTTAGGTTCCTGTTTGTAACATGTATGTTCATATTTATTCCCTCCTAAGTAATAACTGTAACCCATTTAAAGTGTAACAGATATATTTGTGCTAACTAACCAACAGTATGATTGACATGTGAACAAAGTGAATGAAAACCTCCCACCCTATTTGCCGTTCGCAGAGATGAAAACGAGCTGCTGCAACATGAAGGTTTAAACTGGTGAGGACAGTTTCCACATTTCTCCCGCACTCCTTTTTTTTTCTTCTTTTTAAACAGCAAATGAACTAATCAAATAAGATCACAAGGAAATAAGCAGCTCAAAGTCTCTCAGTCTCTGCCCTCCTCCCCACCCTCTCATCCATAAGTCCCTGGTGATTCTCCGAGCTCTTGATGTATGAGACACAGATAATTTGTTCGATGCCGACCCTGATCCATTGTTGCTAGTTGTGCTTGTGGCAAATAAATTTTTCCATTAGGACCTAGAAACTGGGTCATTGTTTTCCATCTGGAAACAAATGCTCGATCCACACTATTTTAGTGTAGTTTCTAAGTGCTCCTTTGTTGTAGTGCAGATTTGTTCTCATTTAACCTAGTTTTTGAAGTTGGTGGGAGAAATACATGGAGAGTATTTGATGTTTCTTTCTTAAACACTGTTCGAAAAAGTGTATTTCATTAACACAACTGTATTAGTTTAATAAATTATGTTAGGTAAAATATATTCTTTGGAATTTCTGCAATACCTCACATATTACTGACCAGTGGTGACCGCCAACGGCTTAAAGCTGATCCCCTAAATCATCCATTGTAATCATTAGAAATCCAAGCTGCTGTCCGTAGGGTCTCATTTTATGATTTATTGTCTTACTGTCAAGGCCGTTGCTTGGTAAAGAAAGGACCAGTGGTGCAGGAGAATTAAAAATGAATATCTTTGACCAATGTGCACAGCTGTACAAACTTGTTTTTACTAATAATTTGGATAAACTGATTCAGCACAGGTTCTGTGTTTCTTCTTATTGTCTTTTATTTGTGTGGAAACAATACATCAGGGATATTAAGATGATGTGTGGCTCTATAGTGTAGAAAAAAAGGGGAAATCGTTATTCCTCTGGGCCTGCACACTTATTCACACAGTTGTCCCCCCATTGTTTTAAATGAACCATTGAGCTAAATCCAGTTTTCAGCTAAATCCTATTAATATAGAACAGAAACCATTTTGTTGGCATCCCTGATAATAATTAATCTTTCAATTCAGAAGTCAAAACTCGTAATGAAATTTTATGAAAATT
>CAEGAG010165202.1:0-16767 GCA_903067065.1 Brachyrhaphis terrabensis | reverse complement strand
TTTCTGTTAGATGTCCTGATTCTAAAGAGGTATGGCATGGGTATGTTGGCATTGTTTTTGGCTGAGTTATGTGCGGTCATAAAAAAAAATTATGCAAATTATGAAAATCGCCCGGGCTCGGGCGGGTGGAGGTTAAGTGTAAACTTCTGCAATCAGAGTTGATTATATGTAGGAAATAAAAAATAGCGATAAATAAAGTCTTGCTCAGACTAATTTAAAAGAGCACAATAAAACAGACTTCTTAATGGAAATCTGAAGAATGATCTCTATTGAAATCTAAAAATGTCTCCTTTAAAAACCCCAGAGCCAAGAGCAAGCAGGGTGAGCAAAAGACTCAGAGCGTCTCAACGGTCACAGCCAACATTTGTTTTTCTGTTCATTTTGCTGTTGAAGCAGGAAAAAAGGATTGATTTCCACGTGGGTTTATAAAATTTCTTTCCATAACAATGCTTCCAGTCGATAAAATGTGAAGAGGAAGGCGTGATGTTGGTACATTCCTGTTGTACAAGGCTCTTAATTGATTTTTGTGATTCATTAATAGGTCAGACATTGCAGTGTCTGAATGCAGTCATCTCTGGCGCAAAATATTTTAAACCTGAGGAGAAAATTTGTCTCTCTTTTATTCTTCTTTTCAAAAAAGTAAAACTAAAAGGAGTCAGCTGCTGCTAGCAGTGACAAAAGGAAGAATTTTGTCTCCCTCTTCTTGTAGAATTGGAGTACTCCTTTTTCTTTTAATGTTCCTGATGTTCACCTGAGTTGAACTCTGTCTGCTAATGTTTCATATAAGCAACAGTTTCAAGGAATAATTGTATAAATGAACTAGTAATATAATCTAATTCTTGAAATGTTTTTTTTATATATATGTAAACATTTATGACCAAATACCTTTTAGGAAACTAAAGTTTGATAAGACACAAACACAAAAATAACTAAAATTGTTAGCATCTACAAAGTGGGGACTTCTTAAGCTGTCCATCTTAGAGAGGCTTTAATAAATATAATGCAAACCTAGAATACTTTAAAGTGACTCTCACTTATCCAAAAAAATTTTTAACAATTAACAGGCAGCTGTAAACCATCTTCTGAAAATCCCCATGGTTCATAACTGAGTCTTTATACACGCAATTTTAACTTAATTTGTGAGAAAATCTGATCAGATCTTTAACACAGAACTTGCTTTCTAAAATAGATACTTTGGAGATAATATCAAAATCCTGACCTTGTTTGTTTTTCAAGCTGATCAATGAAAGTTTGGATTGTGAAACTAAGAACAGACTGAACTCAAGTGAAACAGCCTAATCAAAGGGGAAAAACACAGAAAAATAATAAAAGCTATAAAACCAGATAAAAACCAAACCACCCAAGATCCAGACATACGGTCCTTCCACATTGCTTTTTCTTTTGTCTTTTTGAGAAGCAAAAACTATTTTAATTGAAAAGGACAATTCAAACCAAATTGCGAGTTTGTGGTTAGTTTAATGTTTTTAACTCGTAATGCTTCCTAACTTGATTTCAATAATAACTTTCACTTACATCAAAAAAAAAAAAACTATGTAAGCATATGTCAAAATATGTTGACGGGAAAATATGAAAACCCACAAACATCTTCAACCAGTGGTGGTTTAGAGAAGCAGCAACAAGATGATGAATTTAAGTTCAAATCCGAAGCAAAACACATTACAGGACATCACATTAAATACAATAACCAGGCAGAACTTGACACTTCTAGGAAACATGTTCATAGTCTCAGCTGTCGATTTGTCACAGTGACACTCACACAGGGTTGAGTCTTTACTGGCTCACAGTTTCCCCTGTGAGCCAGTGGGCTTTTTTAATTGGCAATACTGTGAATCTTTTGTTATAAAGGTGTAAGAAAGGTGTATTTTTTTCCCCTAAAAAGACTGTCAGCTTGGTCAGACCCATGCATAATGTGATGTCCCTGAAGGTCTTGCTGCCTTCATTTCTAGAGCATTTCTAAAAAATAAAATAAAAAATAAAAAAAAACTGAAGACTTAAATGTAAAATGACAAAAGGCAACAAACCCAAGCAGAAACAGTGGATCAAGAAAAGACTCATCCTGTGGGCAGACATCCCCAAATGTGCAAAAATCACACACAGGGTTGCTGCAGGACCCTTCTGATGAGGCTGATGGTGGTTTATTTACAAAACTAGCTAACAATGAGAACATCAGCTTAAGGTATTCTATAACAATTTTGTGAATAAATTAAAATTTCTTGCATGTTGTTGATAAAACAGAAGTGGCTCCGGTGGATTTAGCTCCAACATTAGGCACATTTGTTGGCAAACTGACAAACAGTGGCTGACGGGATGCAAGATAGCGCTCCTCTGTATTTTTAAAAGACCTAAAAATATCTTAACGTGCCACTGAAACCTTGTCTCACTGGATGAAGATCATCGCATTAAGCTCCATTCATCAGCATTAATAACGAGTCAGCTGGCTGCATGTGTTGTTGGAAGAGGGTCTTTTAGGGGAGCTGAAACAACAGGTTCAGTTCCTGGAACGTACAACACCTATAAAATAAGACTGAAATATCTCTGTCAGGTTTTATGTTGCACAAATTGTATTTTTGTTGCATTATTTCTTGGTTGAAGTTTCTTAACACCTTTCCTGTGATATGGTTCAAACCAATATTCATGTCATTTTTGCAGGACGTAGCTTTAATGTCTTAAACAAAAGTAAAACAGACTATTACTTTGTTTATCTTTACTCAAAAATGCTGTCCATAAAACATCCTGTTTTACAATATGAAAATAAATCATCAAGAACATAACAAAGCCGACAAAACCAATAGATCTAACAAAAGTGCCATTATTTTTTTCACAATGGTTGCAATAAAAAAATTGCCTAAATACTATTAAAAACATACTTTACTCAGTATAATTTACATTTTAGACTTCAAATAGATTGGCCAAGTACTCAATCTGTACAAATACGGTACAGACTGAATTAGATGGCTTGAGCTTTTCTTTCTTAGAAACATTGAATTAATTACGTTGCAGTTGCCACAGCTTCCGCATCTGCAAATTTCTATTTGTATGGTTTGATAAACAACTTAATTTACATAAACTGACTTCAGTCTCAGTCAATCTCAATCGTTCTTTGGATTATGAATTCTTCACCTAAGACAGTGAATGATTTTATTGCAATTTAAAAGAAGAGAGGAGGTTCTGGGCATTTGTCAAAATTAACTGCACATAGTCAACAAATACATTCATTATCATCACATAAACGTCTATTTCCTACTGATGTAATTAACAGAATATAAATAACATACTCTACAATTTTATCCTTTTATTTTTTATCCTGCCAAAAATAGGAATAAAAAAAAATTAAGTCTCAGATATTATCTATGCCAACTAAAGGTTTAACTTTAACCAAAAGGTTTTTTTTTCATCTCTCTCTCTCAGGAGTTTGAAGGAATATTTTCCACAGTCTAACTATCAAGTTGTTATATCTAATGATATTTTGAAGAAGCAAAATTATGAGAAGAAAACCAATGAGTTCTTCAGCGTCCCTGTTAGCATCTTAGCTCATCAGAACCTCCATAGCAGTAAAATAAAGAAGCTGTGATTTTCTTCATTCTCCTGTTCTTGTTGGGTCAGCTCTTTGTGAAACGGACCGGGTCTCAAACCAAACAGCTGTTTGAACCAATCTGCCTTTCTGTGGCTGGGAGATCTGGCCCAACTCCCTGGATGGTTTTTGTGGATTGTTTCCCAGTTTGGCTCACGCCAGAGAAAATTTGGATCTGAAGTAACTCAGAACCCATTGAGTGATACTGGTCAAATCGAGGCTGAGAAAGAAAGAAAAAAAAAAAACTTTACCTAAATATTACAACATTTTAAAACACTAACCACCATTTAAAACTAACTAATGATTAATTATTTTAGAAATATTTTGGAAATTAAGTAAGTTTTAATGTGTTCTTATATGGCGATTTGGGCTTCATTTCTTTCTCCGTTTCTCTCAAGTATTTCTTCAATGCCTTGTCCATCAAAATACAGAGACTGCTTTCAACTGATGTACCAATGCTTATTCTTTTTTCTTTCTTTCTTTTTCTTATGTTTTATGCTATTTTTAGAAATAGACCATAAGAAGATTAATTAAAAAGCAAACTGATAGATATATACAAGCACAAATTGATCATTAACCACATAATTTGCAAAACTGTACATGACTCTTAAGATGAAAAGATTGTAGGCCATCTTCTCAAATGTATAAATGCAGCCTAGAAACTTTAAAAGTGTAAAAAAAAAACTGAACAAATGTAAACAGCATTGAAGTTATTTCACAAGCACAATCTCAAGTTTACACCAAATATTGTACACAAAGACATCACCACAGAACTCTCTATAGTGTTTTTAAAGTCTAGATTTTCTACATGCGTTTAGCTTTTCATATGGAGAAAAAGATCAGAAGTTTACATCTCTCTCTCACAAACACATTTACACATAATCCTCCTGACAGAGCTGCCTGCCATTGATCATTGTCAGACTTGCCACAGAGTGACGTGTGCTGTGGACTGAAGTCATGCGTGTGTTATAATGTGTTGGGCTCTGTGGGGAGTGTTTGAACATGAAAAGACAGCAGCAGCACAGCTGCTGGTTGAACTGCTTCTTGAAGGTTTTGCTCAGCAGATAAAGGGCAAACGGGTTCATGCAGGAGTTAGTGAAGGCCAGAATCCGAGCAACAACGCTGAACACAAAGTGACCCAGAGACGTGTCCACCTGGCAGAGGAGAGAGAGAAACGGATTATACATGCAGTATGTACACTACTGTGACAAAGTATTTTGTCCATTTCTTCATTTTTTCCCTTTCTTTTATACCTTAGTGTTTCATATGTACTGTATATGTCAGTCAAACATGCTGAGACTAAATACACTTTTTTTTTTTTATTGTTGTTTGTTCATGGAAAAAGGCTTAGCAAACCAAGCAGGCACTTCAACAGCATTGTTTCAGGAATATCACATTAAACCGGCTCACACATTGTAAAGAATAAATGTTATGCTTGTCAAAATGCATTAATTTTAATTATTCCTATTATGAATTACATCCCCTTAAAAACTAATTATTTATTTGTGTTTGTCATTTTGGAACAGCAGGACTCCAGTCAAGCTTTTATTTTAAGACAACTAAAAAGTGTTAGATTGAAACCCAAACTGAAAATCCTCAATGTAAAACCATTAAAGGCTAAAACAAACCTTCTAAATAACAATTTTGACTAACTATAATGGAGAGTTGAACTAAACTCATATACCACAAATACTGTATGTACACAACCCTGGTGCTTTTGCAGATTACATTGATAGAGTGTGGAAACCAAATCTGGTAAAATATGACTTAAAGTTACTATCCTGTCAGAAGGGTTTTTTTGGGGGGGGTTTTTGTCTTTTTGACTTTGTTTGAGAACATTATGTGATATATGTAGCGAGTCAGGTGAAAAATATAAATAACTGAGCCCACTTAGCTTTTTGGAGAATATAACTTTGATATCAACAAAACCTTTTACTGTGGGAAGATTGTCAAAAACTTCACAGCAAAGGGAATACATTTCTAAAATTGAATAAATATAACAAAAAGATCATATCTAGGCAGAAAGAAACTCAAATTAAAACATGAGCAATTTCAGGCCAATCTTTAACAGTTCATAAACTCGCAGAAATATTTTCAGAGAAGCAGATAAATAGAAGCAAATAAGTAACAAATGTTACAGTGTTTACTAATATGTGTGCCTTTTTTCCATGTCTATATTATAAGACTTTATGAAAGATCATTAGAAAATGAATCAAGAGATTTTTTTGTTGTTGCTTATTTTATAAGTTTTGGTGCTCCAAACAGACTTTGGTATGAGGTCAGTCCATTTAACTTGATGCAGTGAGGAAACTGTGAGGAATAGCTGTTTAAAGAAAAGAAACTGCAGAAGATTTTAAACTTTAGCTAGACCAAAAACAATGACAATGTTCTTCATGGTTACCTGGGAATAGTGATAGGAGCGGTACAAGTAGATGACGTGACTCGGTAGCCAGCACACTGCAAAGAGACCGACAAATACAAGAACTGTCTTGGCCAGGCGTTTTCTGGATTCTACCTGTTGATTGCAGGAAGCCATTTCAAAATGTTATCAAGGAATAAAATACATGCCTGACATTAAATACGGATTTTTATTTTTTTGCCATGGTATCAAAACGAGCATAAAACTAATGGCAAGAGACATTTAAACACAGCTTGCTGACATTGTATTGTATTATATTGATATTTTGAAAGTAAATCCAAAACAGATGACGGAAATTAGAGGTATAAAGAGTATAATGGTCAGAAAGGCAGATTGGATAGATTTCCTTTGAGAACGTCATTGAAGTGGTGAAATTTAAGAAAATAACACGGACATTTTCAGCAAGTTGTTGTAAGGAAACTACAATCAAAGCTAGTATACAGCTTAACACTGACCTGTCGTCTTGCATGGACATTCCCCTCCATGGGAAGGTTGGACGCACTCTTGAAAAGGCTGCGGGCGATGAAGGTGTAGTACATGCTTATCACCAACAGGGGGATGACGTAGAAAATGAGGAAGGAGGCCATGGAGTGAATCTGAGGGTGCAGTTTCCCAGCGTGGGGGTAGGGGGCGCAAGTAACAAAGCTCTCGTTTGTAGAGGTGACATTGAAGGTGTGGAGGTCCGAGTACACAGCCTCGGGGATCGCCAAGATGAGGGAGAAGACCCAGATGAATGCCGCTCGCAGCACTATGCTGGTTATGGTGGTCGATTTTTGAAGATCAAGGGGCTTCACTATGGCCCTGTACCTGATTTAAAAACAGATAATAAATATTTTTAATTGTTAATTAAAGTGATTTCAGAAATCCATGGGAACATGTAAAAACTCTTCTCTCATTATTTTATTTTAATAGTAGGATCAATTAGCACTTTGAATGTGTAATTTTGTTGTACTTGCAGCAAGGCCAGTTGTGTACAACGGCAATAAAGCTCTCTATTCCAGTCAGTTCTGTCCTTTTTGATTGACAGAATACGTGTCAGATGTTACTAGGCTTGGTTGAGCTTTCATATGGGCACTTTTTCATTTTGTAAGTGCTTTAAATTGCAGGAAAAATATATGCCACTTCCTGGATATATAATGTATGTATATAAGAACTCACACCTCTATTTTTGACTAAATTAGTAATTCACGTTGAAACACCTAAAAGTGTGTGTGTGTTTTTTTCTAAGCTGGAGAATAGGAATTTATTTTCCGAGGCACATATCATAAAAATCTTTTATACTGGAACACCATTCTTTCTCTCTATGTGGGGTATGAATGTAGCAAGGTGGGGTGGAAGACTGTTGCTTTTATGCCCCTAAGCCTCCAAAGGATGTAGTGATACAGCCAGTAAAAATGGAGCACTTTCAAGATAATCAACACAATCAATAGCTCAGCGATCAGTCCCTGGATCCGCCATTCTTCATTCATGTCAGGACAATAGTGTGACCTGTGCTAGACAGCCTGAAAGAGAGACTTGAATTCATCACGGCATTGGAGAATAACTTTGACATAAGATCTTTTTTTTTTTTTTTGCATTCTGACTGCTATAATAGTGAAAACTTGCTCAGAAATACCATTTGACTGACATGAGAGGAATGTACCTATGGTAGGTCATTTCCCTTTTGGGATTAATAAAGTATTTTTGAATTTGAGTTTCCTGGCTATTTGAGGTCCTGACAATGTCATGAGTGCAGCTTCTTAATTAGCTGACATTTACACAGCCGAGTGTCTGTATTTGTGCTGCATTTGCATAATCACCTTGGCCAGTTCAATGCCTGACTTGTGGCGAGTTTGGCAGAAGAAAGGTGATAAGCCTCAGCATGGAAAATCCTACTTCAACAGCGATGCTGTTCAGAAAGTATCACTGGGACGTACAGACACAGGTGCAACAAGTGTTTTCAGGGAGCGGCCAGTGCTGCAGAGGGAATCGTCAAAACACTTTTACAATCGTTGTATGACATCTGTCTAAAAAAAACACAGTAAGCCTGTCTGATATTTAAGGAAATCATTTCAAGTATGACGATGATGGAGAGTTTCATATTCAAGAAGACTTGAGTTTGTCGTTGCTGCCAAATATGGATCAACAAAGTATTGAGCAAAGGGTGTGAATACGTTATTAGTTTTTTGTTTGTAATAAATTTGCTAAAGGCACAAAAACCTAAATCTGCATTGTCATAATGGGCTATGTGTGTGGATAATTTTCAGGAAAAGATTAATTTAATGTGCCTTGGGTCAAGGCTGTAAAGTAATGAAATGTGAAACAAATGAAGCACTGTGAATACTTACCCAATGCACTGTAAAGCTTAATTTCATCTGCCATTAAAATAAAAATGTCACCAATATTTTCATATGGTAAAAATCTTTACAAACAAAAAAACGGGAAAATAAAATATATAAAATCTACATTCAGGGGAAAACATTTTATGTAATACCATGTTAAATAATCAGCCAGTGGGAAATGAACGTATGAAGGGAAGATAAATAGAAAGTCTTTGTTGTTTTATATGTTTTCTATCTCTGTAAGGAAGTGTGAATGCACATCTATTTATTATTGGGTTTTTGTTTTGTTTTTTATATATATAACTGTTTGTAACCTGTGCCACGATAAAGAAACACTGTCAAACACAACTTTTTCTCCCGTGACATTGCTGGATCAAACATGAAGTTAAATTTAAAGCTAATTTAATCGGCTAAATTTAATCAGCCTGTCAGCTGTGTTTTTGTCAGTACTGAAAGATTTAGAGAGACCTCCAGAACGATGAACCTTAATCAGTTTTCAAATGGCAGAAAAGGAAGGAAAAGGCTCAGGCACAATTCAGTGAATGAAATGCTCTGTAAAAGAAACTATGGTGATTTTTTTAAAGCATTCCTATTTATGTGTTTAAAGAATTGTCCAACAGCTTTGACTCAAACATTATTTATTTATTTATTTATTCTGATCCTCGTTTATAATCAGTAAACATTTTTAGTTTAGGAGTAAATTTATGAAGCGTGGCTAAGCAGCATCACTTAGTAACTAAAACTAAATAATTAGTTGCCAGTTTTCTGTTTGTGAATTAAAAACAGTCACTTTTAAACCGCGCTGATCACAATACTCAGCTGATCGATACTGGATATTTGCTTAGGATTAAGTGAAACAACAGCTTACCTGTCAGCAGAGAGGGCCGTGAGGGTGAACACGGACACCCCGACAGAGGTGAGCTGAATGAAGGGGATGACCTTACAGCCCACTCTCCCGAACAGCCACTCGTCCGAAAGGTAGCGGCTGGCGTCCACCGGAGCGCATGTCACCAGCAGCAAAACGTCCCCCAGTGCAAGGCTCGACATGAACAGATTGGGAACGTTGCGGATAGATTTGACCGAGCAAAACGTCTTGATGAGCGTGATGTTGCCAACGAGTCCCAGAAGGCTGATGGCCCCGTAAACTGAGGCGATGGCCACGCCGGCGCACCACATCATCCGCGAGGAGCTGCGCGATCAAGTGATGCTGCGCGATGCGTTAGAGTGAATACTCTCCATCTCACTCGCAGTCACAGAATGTAGAAGAGATAACAGGGAATATGTTCTCGTAATGCTCTTGTATATCCATGGAAATGAGCTGATGAAGCTCAGTGTCCAACTTTGGAGGTGCGCGCATGACTCAGGGTCTGAGCGCGCAGCCACTCGGTGCGCTCAAAGCAAAACACATTAAACCATTTGCATTATGTATCATAGATTTTCTTATTTTTATTTTTTTTGTTAATTAACTCCTGTTATCCAGTGGGTGTACATACAGTAGTCGACATTATTGAGGCCGAATGCTTTGGGTTTGTTGTGAAATCAAATAAATTCTTGTTTCCTGTTATTTTATTGAAGCTCATTTCTTGGTTTAATTTTTAAAAGTTCATTTCAGCTAGATTTACTGCCTGTACTTCTCTAATCAGCGTACCTGTTGCCTATTTATTTATTTTTTAATTTAATTCTGGATGTGCTCACCGGCCACTTTATTAGGTACCCTACATCTCGCTAATACCGGGTGGGACTCAGTTTTTTTTTTTCTCTTTAGTCTCTTTTTTTTTTTTTACCTTCAGAACTATCTTAATGGTATAAATTTAGCTATGTGTTGGAAAGCTTCCCAAGACAATGAGGTCAGTTTTCTGTTCTTAGCTGAAAGAAGTTACATCCGGTGTATTCTGGTGTTATAGCCCATTAGTTCTAAGGTTTAGAATGTTGTTCTTTACCACGTCTAGGTGTCTAAGTGCCTATATTACTGCCCCTTTATTGGTAATTTGCTGTCATTATTAACAATCAATTAATCAGATGTTCCTGATAAAGTGAATATATATATTCTTGGATTTACTCTGTTTATTGCCTGGTCCTTTTCCATCCCATCTCATGAGATTTTATTATTTTTTTTCCTTCCTGCAGTCACAGCACCACTTAATTCATTACTCTAAAATGTTTCCACTACACCAGGGCTGCATGCTGCTGTTTTACTCCCATTATTATTGATAGCAGACAAAAACAGACATCCAGTCCCAAATGTTTTACTGCATCCATCCGTCCATCCATCCATCTGTCCGAGTTAGGCTTTAAACATGTTCATTTTTTTATTTTAGCAGCACAAGCTAACACTAAAACCCCTAAACTGTTTAATCAGTTATGTGATATGGGTAAGTTTAATTTTCCTTGACTTGAAGACACGTCTGCCTTATTTGAATGGCATGTTCTCTTGTCTTTCCAATTTCGGAAGTGAAATGGCTTCTATGTCATGTTAATACTACACAACAAGATAAACTAATACACACTGACAACATACTCAAGTGGTGAAATGTTTTAAATGAATTGGTCCTGTGAACTTTGTCAGCAAAAATGTTAATACTTTGTAACATAGGATTTCTTACAGTATTGCTTTCAATTGATCCTAAAATTTTGATTTTCTTTCTAAGTGCATAAGATTATTTTAAAATAAAAAATATTAATTATTTCAAGGCTACCACACAATTTCTACATGCCAATAAATGTGCATGGTGCTGTTTATTTTTAAGATTCTCATTACATCTTTACACATCTTGGTAATACCGAATTAGACTTTATTTCTGTGACAGTTGTGTTTGACTGGGAGTTCTGGGTTAACATAGATCTACTTTTTATTACATTTATATTTAAATATTTACAAAAAGAAACAAGATTTTAACATCAGTTTTAAATTATATAAAAAAGGTTTTATATAATTTATATAAAAATTAAAGTGGACAAGGGACAAATGTACAAATATATACTTTCTACAAACTCAGTGCACAAAGGCACCATGCAAGATTCAAACCTTCTTGATTCAAAGCAAGAGAACAACTGTCCCACCATTTAACCCTCCATTGCTCAATAAATGTTAATGGTAATTTCAGAAGCTATCTTCAGTTTTAAATGATTTTTTTCTTTCTGAATTAAGCCATTTTTTTAACCATTGTTTTTCAACCTGTTGGATATTTGTACTCACAGCTGAGTGCATCATTTGAAACATTGACCAGCATTTTCTGAAAGTGTCTGAGACATTGCCAAAAGAGAAAGTGCATTTATTCTCTCTTAAAGTGACAGAAGATGCTGGGATTTTAAAGACCAAACAGTCAAACTCACACCTGACAAATGCTCAGCTGGTCTCTAGACAGGATTACATCTGAATAGATATGTGACTGCTACAGAAAACTGGCTCTCCACAGGTGTAAGAGATAATAAAGGACCTTCAAACCTTCAGCAGCAGGTCATGAAAGAGAAAAGTAATCCATGAAACACCTTTTTCCATTTGCAGCGAAACATTGATGTAATAGAAAATGCTTGGGAAAAAACACAACACGTCAATGACTCAGAGCAGCAGGATAGCAATGCCACTTGGAGAAAGAACATCTATAATCCTGGATTATTGCTATGGTTTACAGAGAGATGGAGGAAAATTGCATTAGCAGTTAGTGCTTGCAAACCCCACCTTACTTTTCATTTGTTTTTTCAGTCATGTTGAGGTGAGATGATAAAGCCAGGAGAGCCAGAAACTTCTGTCTGTTAAGCAGAGACAAATTAATGGGGACATTTTACACTTCTAGACTGAAGAGAGGGAGAAAAAAAAAAGATAATTCATCATCCTTAATGAACTGATTCTGGCTTAACGCAATTAAAATCATGGAAATTAATACATTTTACCATAAAAAGGTCTGTCTTCAAGCTTGAAATGTCATTTAAATATCAAGCTGCGAGGCTTTGAGCACGATCAGACAAATGAAAACAGAGCTCATTTAACCTTTACCACATCTCCTGATGAAGAATATAAAGACATGTTGAATGTCTATAATGACCTAGCACATTTGGACGACGTGATGGAAATTAGCACACATCTGAGGCAGCAGGAGTTAAAGAGAACAATGACAGCAAGTGATCGGATGAAATCTTCCCAGCCAACAACTCTGACCAATGAGCTGGACCGTGCAAGGTGTCACTTCTGATACAAGGACCACTGTTTGTACTCAGACTGCCTTTTACTCAAAAGAATAAATTATTGACAAATTATGAGGAAACAGGTTATGTTTGATGATGAGATGATTTGTTTAAGGTCCACAAGACCTGTTAAGTCGGCGGTGGATCAGTAAATATTTTGTTTTTCAATACATTTGTCAAAAAGAGAAAATGTACGACCTGTAGTAGGGAAGCCACAAGAATATGTAAAAGAAAGTGGCGAGATGGGGGTGGAGCAGAAGATTCAGATTGTCAGCCATTTTGTTGGTTGGGTGAAGAAAAACAGAGTAACAAGGTCCGAAAAAAATCTAGTAGTTTTCCAAGTAAAAAGGAAAAACTGAGAGAGAAAATATAAAAGACTTAAATATTTTTCTATACACTTGAAAATCATTGATAATAATCTTCTATGGTAACTGCAGTCTTAAAAGGTGTCTCACCATATTGTTATTTATTTTTTTCACATTGAGGACACTAGAAATAACTTAAAGTCCACAGAAAAAAAGGAAACAGGAAGAAAACAGGAACAACTTAAACTCAACTTGTTTAAGTTGAGTTTATTCTCTCAACGTAATGAGGGAATAAAAACATAATGTAAATACTTGCAAGTAAAGTACAAAAAATCATCTTGTTCTCATCTTGACATGCTACATTATTTCAACAAGAAACATGCATCTGCAAGAAAGTTTGACAGAGCTTGCCCTCCGTTATATAAAGACACTCAGACTTTTACTTGTGCATTCATGTGAAAAGGTGCGATTTACGCCTCATTAGGTGTGTGTCCAGGACAAAGACAAACAGGCTTATATAGAAGATGAACCAATGATGTTAAATTAGACCCCTGGTTTATAAACATCATTATGTTACAAGAAAAGCACCATTGCTGTAATGAAGACAAGAACGAGTCTCGACAGAAGTATCAGAAAGTGTTGCTAACAATAGGCTTCTTCACAGGTAAAGAGTGTTTCTTCGCTATAGTCTCGGAAGTTTAAGGGACTTCTCAACAAATTGTTTCATATTGTTGAGTCTAAATTTCAAAATAATATTTTTTCAAAGAAAATAAATTATTTTGTTTTCCATGGAAATCTGTGAGATTAACAGTAAGTAAAATTAATACATGAATCCTGCAAAAACTAAATTAGAAGGGAAAAGACCGTGGCTTACCTTCCTCCTCTTCATGCATCTTCAATCTTCCTTCAATCCTTATTATAAGGTGTTACTAATAACATCTGGCCTTTTGTATTGCCTGCTAGATCACCTGTTTCTTTACATCAGTCAAGCCAGGATCTTGTGAAAGTTCTGCTTCTGATGTTTTGACCAGTTTTGTCTCTCCTGACTTTGCACCACCTGCTACCAATGTATGTTTTCCTAGATCGTGGGTTTTTAATAGCAATAAAAATAAAGACTTCAAGAGTAGAGCTAATGGTGCATTTGAAATCCATGAAGACTATTTCAAACACTGAAGAATAGAGGAAAGAGGTGATTATGCAACTGAAACAGAAAACCTGATGGCGAAGCCCTAACCCAGAAAATGAAAACAAGTCGAGCTGAGAAAACTGCTATGATGTCTTCAATCTTAACTCGGTTCTTCTTTATGTAATCTCTATAACTGCATCTATATGTGCAGGTTTAACAAAAGCCACTAGGGGGCAGACATATACTTTGTTGTTGCAATAAATTTGATTATTTTGAACAATATCGTTCTGGAAGTTCAACTGAGTGTTTGTTTGTTTTTTTTCTCCGTTCATTTACGTGAGCGCATTAAAGAGATGTGTCGATCAAAAACATCCCAAAACCATTTAGATACGATCCAATGAAATGAAGCGGCGTGTGAGGCTGGGAATGGGAGGATCTGTCTGAAGGAGAAAAAGAAAAAACAACCACGCAGAGACTAGAGAACTTTATCAAAGTCTAGCCTTTACCATGGGAAAAAAAGTCAACACATTCAGTCCCCTGAACTTTCACTTCAGTCTCTGTAGTCTGCAGCCCAAGGTGACAAAGTGACTGTACCTTTGCTGCAGCAAATAGTTGACTGGTTGCATCTGTTTGTGACTCAGATGAAACAAGAGAAGAGCTGATCATAAACAGCAAGAGGGAGGAGGACAGGTACATATTGTTTTATTTCTTTGTATTTCTGTTTAATATTAATGTATTAAATACTGCTGTTGGCCAGTTCATGAGAGGTGGGCGTGAGGTGCTGTACCCACTGTGATGAACCTGATTCCTGATCAGTCCATATTCTGTTCTGTACAGATAAACAACCTTTCATCTCATCCTGTCTCCTGGCCCTTATTCACACAATGCAGAACTGATTTATTCCCGATTATAGAAGTTATATTGCTGCTTTTATTTGTTTCCTCCGTTGGATTTCTTCCAGCACTTCTGTTCACAAGGCCGGAGGGAAACAAACAAAAAAGCAAGACAATGTGACAATAGACCTGTGCTTTTATAGCAGGATATTACCTCTTCAAGCACTGCAGATAGAAGGGAAAGAGGGTTTATGAGCAGACAATAAATGAAAAATGAAAACATGGATTTTACATCAAGCGCTCCCTCAGTGTTGTCTGGCACACAGAGTTGCCTGTGTGAGGTGGTGAAGATAGAAGGATGTGCTGCTGAACCCTGATGTAGTGAGGGCTCTGCTGTCTGACTGAGGAAGTATTCACCATTTATCCTTGTTTTATTGACAGAGTATGACAGAAGACACGGTTACCTCAAATGTTCAGACATCCACTGTGGATCTGTTTCTGATTTATCCGGAAATAAACTAGCTGAGGCTCATCCAGGTTTGACTAGACCACGGTTTTCATGCAGGGCAACAGATGCATTGAAGAACTCCACGTCACTTAAAAATAAACATATAATAATGGCATAGACTCCTTACTCACCTGAGCCAAACTCCACTGACAACATCTTGACTCTTTATTGTAGATTTCAGTATAGTTTAAGCAAATGGAGGATTCATTTTATGCATTGAGAGTTTCGTAGGATCCAACAACTCATTTTATGTTATTTGTTGCAGAGCCTCAGGTTTTCTCATAAACGATGCTGCGTGCTTAACAGATACAGATGAGATTAGGGCGCCCCCTGTCGGTCAGAAACCTTACACAGACAAAATCATACGAATCAAGATTAGAGAAGCAAAATGACGGAAGCGTACATGTGCATTCAAAAGAGAAAAACACGCTTCGGTACATCTAATTTATAAACTTCATTGTTTGATAATATGCTTTTCATCTTTTACAATAAAATCACATCATATGAATTTGCATATTCATCAAATCAAAAGTCTTTTCACGTTCCAGATAAAGGCGAAACTTGTATTGAACAATAAAACTTCCGTGTCAGAAGAACTTCAAACACGAAGGTTCTTCTAACACACAAGTTCATGTGTTTATTGTTTAAACATATTAACGTTGTCATTATGATTACTTTGTTCCTCAGTTTGAGCTGTTTACGCAAAGAAAAAATACATTTAAAGATTCGATATAGAGGAGAAGACCACTGATTGGATGAGGAAATATGCTGTGGTTTCCTGACAAACCGAGAACTGAAATTTAAAAGAACTCCGCACTAAAACAAGTGCGCAACACAGCAACAGCACCTTAGATTAGTTTGAGCAAATAAAACTTTACCATGGAGAAGAGGACTTTTGTCTCAGCCCTGTTTTGTCTCGGTAAGTAGGTTTTCTTATTAGAAGTTGCTTTTGAATGACATTTTTATGTCATACTCTCAAATTCAAATTCAAAAATTATTTAGTAATCCCAAAGGGAAATTAAATGTTGTAACTCATTAATTCTTCAAAGAGTTATTGTAGATTGTGATGGTTGTTGGCAGAAATATGTGGAACTTTTGATAAATAATTAAACAAATAAAACTGCCATGTCATTTTTAAACAGTAATGCAAACCACAGACATTTTAATAATGACTTGATATAGGCTCACTATCGTCCCCTTACTGTGTTCCAAATTATTAGGCAAATTGGATTCAAATGTCATAAAGATAAAAAAATTTTGTTGTGCTATTAAATTTATAGATGGTATTGTGTGTCAGGGCTCTTTGAATCACTATAATTAATTTCAGAGAGTTGGTTGATTAGTTTGTCTGGTGAGCTCAATTAAAGGAAATCTACTTAAGAAGGATGTTCCACATTATTAAGCAGGCCACAGGTTTCAAGCAATATGGGAAAGAGAAAGGATCTCTCTGCTGACAAAAATCATCAGATAGTGTAGTGCCA
>CAEGAG010165190.1:0-21231 GCA_903067065.1 Brachyrhaphis terrabensis | reverse complement strand
CCCTGGATTCTGCCCAAATCGTGCTGCCTGGTCGGTGGACTATTTTTGTGTTTTCGGCCTTATTAGTTTTGTTAGTTTCATTAAATCATTTCTCATTTTACCTGGGTCTCCAGCGTCTGCCTCACCACCTCACCACCCACACCTTATGACAAAAATCAGCACAATAATTTTGATTGATTAATTGTTTCTCTTTTTTCTCTCTTTCTACCAAACACTGGTCTTTAGCCTAGTGGTCTCAACCAGCCATTTTTTAAAAGGACAATATTGTCCTTTTGCAACTTCATTTGTTGTTGTTTATTTGTTTCTGTAATTTTTGCATGTTCATTAAAATTTAAAATGACCCAGGCGCTGGCTTCTGTTATCCACTTGCGTTATTCTCACAGCAAAACATTTGTATCTTATCAGTCACTCTGCCACAGCTTCTGTTTTCTACCAACTTATAAGAGAGCTTAATTTAACACAATTAATCATTTATAAGCTGTTCTTTTATTGCAGAGACACTTTGAGGTTCTAACTGCGGAGACTTTTTTAAATTTTTGAACCAATAAGCACATCTTGCTTGTTGGAGGCTTCAAATAGAGAATACTTCACATCTTTCTTGGTCTCTTTCTGATTTTGCAGGTTGTTTTGTTTTGTTTTCCCAAGGATGCGTCTTGAGTCAGAGGCTTCGTCTTGCGCTTTTCATCATTCGCCAGGGAGCATTATTCCCTTTCAGCTGCTCTCCACAAACACCAGCATTCACCTGTGCACACATGAGCGCAGAAGCACCTGTGTGTGGCGAGGCTCCGCGTGGAGCAGCAAATATGTCTGTTCCCAAGACAACGGGAGATAATAGAGGCATTATAACCGGGCAAACAGATTACACAGTTCGGCGCCGAGGCAGGAACAACACATCCCATCAATGACATCAAAGGAATACTCCAAAGAGGTGGCACAGTTTACATCACTTTGGGACTTGTAGTTTTCTCCAGTAATCTACTTCTCCGGTGACTGGAGGTGTATAATGTGTCCGAACTCACCAGCTTTTACAGGGTAACGACCAAAACGCTTTTCAAGAACATTTTTCTCTCAGTGAATTAGATCAGTGGTAGATAGCACACAGGTGGACATTGTTCGATGCTATAAATGTCACCTGGAATGACATTCAAAAGGTCATGTGAGTGTCCGTGAACCTCCTAGGCAATGATCTCATATTTATCATATTGGCGCTGGTTTTTTTTCTGGTTTTTTTGCCCTTTTATGACTTCCTGCCTGGGTCTCATCGGATAGAGGCAACAACTTCTGACGTTAAAATACTGCCAGAAGTAAACAGCTTCAAAATCTCGACCAGACTGTAAGACGCAGCCTCATGGCCGTTCTCGTAGCTGCTTGTTGAGTAATCACCCAATATACTCTGATGTGATTGTAGCGGTGGAGGCCTGCTCTGGGAAAGCTCAAAATGACCAAAAATCAGTTGGTATAATGTCCAGGAGTGGGAAAGGCAATGCTTAAAGATGAGCTGCTGATTAGAGCCGGGGTAATCTGTCTGCGCAGAGCGGCGCTGCAAATAAAATAAAAGCTTTCATCTTGTCACAGCTGCGGCTGTAATTCATTACATTCTAATTACTCGCCAAGAAGAAATTAATGCAATAAGAAAAAATATAGATTAACTTGCTCTTTTAGATTATGATGGAAATCTAGAATGAGACATGGTTATACAAATATGTACCTAAATGTGAGTATAATCTGCCTTATTTACGACTTTTTTACGACACCCTTTGCATATTGATGTTATCTCTGTAGATACCCTCTGTTAATACCTGAATTAGAGGAAAATCTAAGAAGAAGCAGAGGTAGAATTCAGCATTATTTCACTTCTTTTTGCTGTCATGACTGAAGCTGGAGACACTTTTGACTTTTTAGGTTGTCACAGATTGGAAAGACCAAGGCCGGCATTCACAAAGACTCTCAGAGTCTTTGAGAGCATTCCAGTCTTAGCCTAAAAATTCCTGCCAAGCAGAGCTAGAGCTTTAGAGGGATTCATTCAGGTGCTGAGAAATGACGGAAATTCCCATCTCAGTGAGGAACCACTCCTAGCAACCACACCGTTGCTAGGTGTGATTGAGCTCGTTGCTAGGTGTGATGCGGTCTTCTACATACTGTGACTGCTCAATGTGCTAGTGGCAGAGAAACAACTTACCGGTGGCTTTGCTGAGTAGCCTTAGCATTCTGCTATCAGGAAGAAGCCGCACCATAGCAGAGATAAAGTGGGGGAAGCGGAGAGCGGGATGAGCAACACCACACGGAGGTTGTTTGACAGCACTAAGACCCACCTCCTGTCTCTGATTGGTTGTTTCTGGTTAGCACTGGAAGATGGCAGTGGAGCTCAATTTCTTTTTCACAGATTATCTGTCTCATATTAAACTGTCAAAATTGTGACAGTTTCAACAAATATGTAGTAAAAAAATGTTTTATAAAATGTACTTACTGCAGATTTAAGGAGTTGACCTTTAAAGAGTCTTTAGCATCTTTTATGATCAGTTAGCATAGCTAACACTAACCTGGATATTTTCAACAGGATGCCAACATTTCCAACTCTATTTCAATAAATACAAACTTAAAAACTCAAAAAGATGTGGAAACTTTGTTGCAATTGTTCAGCTTTTTCTGTTACCTCCTAAAGGTCTGCTCTCTCTTGCTTTGTGGCAGCATGAATGAGCTCCATGGATATCTGTGCATGTTGTAGAAAATAAAGTTACATTAAATACCTTCGTAGACTGAAAGTAGCTAACACAGAGACTTCTTCACCGACTAGCAGCATCCATCCTGACTAGAGTTGTTTTCAGCGTGACCTGCTAGCTCTCTGCTGCGGTGTGTTTGCTGATTCTCAGTGTCCAGCTGAACGCCCGTCAGGATGAATCATGCTGAACATCCTACGCTCACCTGTCGATTTCTCTGTGAGTATTCATCATAGTTTGATTCTTCAGAGACATTATTCCCGTTCCCCGATCTGCAATACTGTTCTCACGATATTTTTCCTGATTTGATCTTTTTTTCTGTTAATGTTGGGAAAATCTGCTGTTGTTGTGCATGACTAATGTTCCAGACAGTCATTACAAGACAGAGGAACATTTCCTCTGAGCTTCTATTTGGACTAAAATACATTGAAATGATAATCTCATATCCTGTCCACAGAGATGATTTAGTATTGCTTTGCTCTCTGGTGGACTACAGCGCCACCCATGGGCCCGGCAGACCTACTACATCAATTTCTGTAGTTCTGTAACCTGTCCTGTGCAGATTTTCTCTCTCTCTCTTTTTTTTTTGTAGTTTACAAAAACATACTGTTCTCATCTTTATGTAGGTTGTTTCCAGATTTCCAGGTTAAAAGTGTTTAAAAGTGAAAGTTTAGTGGGACCTTTAAATAGAGCCGGGAAATATGGACTTTGAATTTTAACACAAAGTTTTGTGGTACTATTGTGATAACAATAAAAGTGACTGAAGGGGCGTGCTGTGGTGGCGTAGCGGTTAGCGCAACCCACATTTGGAGGCCTTGAGTCCTCGACGCGGCCGTCGCGAGTTCGACTCCCGGACCTGACGATATTTGCCGCATGTCTTCCCCCCTTCCTGTCAGCCTACTATCAAATAAGGGACACTAGAGCCCACAAAAAAGCCCCTGGTAGGGGAAAAAAAAAAAAAGTGACTAAAAGAACTATTTAGTACTTATATTTTATGTAATTCCATGACTGTCAGTGAATAACACAAGCACAAATGCTGCTCTTGAAAAAAATGGCACACATGGTACGACAGCGGTCACAGAAGAAAAGAAGTGTGACTTGAGTCACTGAAATGCACACAGTAACTGCATTTAATCATCTTTTCAAATTTATTAATGATCTGAATGAAAAGAAAACAGAGAAGAACATAGTGAAACTAACAATTCAGACAGTTTGGGGCTGTTTTAAATATCATGAATTGGAATTTATTTGCAACCATAAATCTAAATTCTTATAAGAACATTATCACAATAGATAATAAGCATTAAGATAAATGCCTACCCCCTCCTCTAAATAGAATTTTTAACATCTAAAAGATTTCTAACTTTCAAAGTAAAGTTGAAAATATGCAATCTAGTGTAGATATTGTCTGGAGATAAACATTTAAATACATGAGGTCTGAGTTAGTCATAAAAATCTGAAGTACAATTTGAGTTAGCTGGAGTTGCAGAGTTTTCATTATTTACAGGACTTTCCTTTTCCTCAGCCGTGTTGTGTTTATTGATTCTACTTGTTTAGTTTCATATAATAAAGTAAAGACACCTATAGTTTCACAGTAACAACAAAACTGTATGATTTCTGGAAGAGAGCCTGGAAAGCGTTGCTCCTTTAATCAGGTTTGGTGCAAACAGCAACAGGCCTGATTACCTTGGGCTTCGTATTGACGTGTTTTGTCATGTAGATAAGGTTTTTTCCATTTTCATTTGCGCTCTGAGTGGTAAACCAGCACCAGATCTGTGCAGCAGATTGGTCAGTGAATTAAGCGGCTTCTTTAGTTCCGAAGTTTGGCCTGAGATACGATCAGTAAGGATAATTGTTCCTTTCCGGCAAAAAAGAAAAAAAAATATCCTGTTGTTGGTTTCCATTTGTCTGATTGTATTAGAGTTTTATTCCTGCTTCAGCCTGACTGTGTAGGATGAAATAATGAACTGCTAATGCAAACTGGGTCATTTAATAAACTGACCCGCTTCATAAACATATTAGCACCTTTACATTGTAGAATCTTTGGATTAATCCCGATATTGATTTTCTAATGGAAATTTGGTCTTTATAAACTTCTGATAAAATGTTATTTAAACAGCTTCTGTGTCCTGCTAAAAACCTTAATTTGAATTGGTTAGCATGCCTGGCAACTCACCCTCTTTTTTACAGCAGCTTACCCTAAAATTATGTAATTTGATGTGTAAAGGAGAAATATAAAATCACAATGTGATGCAGTGTACGACCATGAAAGAACATATGATGAAATGTGATTAAACATTTCTAAAAGAAACCAATAAATCAAAACAAATATATGAAACCTGGCTTTATCTTACGTGAATAAATTAGAGAATATATTTATTCATGTTGGGTTTAATTCATTGGATGAATGCAATAAACTTTTCCCATGTACAGTACTTATAAAAAGTATAAACCCTCTTTGGTTATTTCTATCCTTTTTTATTGTTTTTACAGTTCAATCATAATCAACAAACATTTGCTTTCTTAACAAAAATATGTATTTGAGACACACTGTATGCAGGTGATCTCCTTTCAGTCATCGTGAGATGACCACCACCAACTGGCTGGACCTCTGTTGAGTCACTTTAAAACTGGTGAATACTTATGCAATCACGTTTTATGTCAAATATTTTTGTCACTTTGTGGAAATCACTTTTCCTTTTGGCGTTAAAGGATTTTTTTGGTCATTTTTTTCTTTGTCAAAACTGACAAATTTTGCTGATCATGATTGATATGAAACAGGGTAAGACATCCAAAGGGATGAATATTTTTATAGATACATTAGCTACTGAAATACAGCCTCTTTTTACTTGTCTTAGACAAATTATTGCTCACATTTTAACAGCTGTGAGATGTCTCAGTAAAGCAGCAGCTTAGCTTGTCAGATGCATCTACTTTTGAAATGTTTTAAGAAATAATTCAAACAGCATATTCGACTTCATTAATCTGCAGGCCGCATGCAAACATGAATTAAGCGAAGCCGTTCCTGGTCCAGCTCTCTCTTCTGAAAGGGCATAACTAGCAGATACATGAGTGGGCAGAAGGCCCGATGGGAAAAAACAGAATCAATATTTGCGAGCACAAACCACAGATCTTATCCAGGACATTTAAATAAATATGTTTCCTAATATGGCCTCGCTGTTTTCCAAAGAAAATCCGACGTCTGTCACAGAGAGTGCTTTCATGGAGTGACGATCCGCCAACTGACAGGTGGCGTTTCTTGGCTCCGACTTGAGTTTTAACGTCGGCAGCGACGGCGCTCCGTAAAAGAGAGATGATCAATATGACTGCTTAAGAACCGTAGCTCTTATTGTAATCTCTCAAGTGTCTTTGTACATAAGATGAGATACGCACGGAATCACTTGCGTTTTCAAAATTGAATCAAAACATAGTGAATGAGTTCCATTGTTAACCCCACAGGTTGGTTTTCCAAAGTATTGCGAGTGAGTCAGCAGCTTGGGGTCTAAATATAAAGTCTAATTAAGCTAAAAGCTTTACTGGCGTTCCCTCTATGACTCTTTCTCAATCCCTGCTCCAAACTCCTCTGCCTCACCGGAAACTTCTGACTAATGGGACACCCCTTCACTTTAATGTTGGGGCCCAAATAAGATTAATGAGCAGGCACATTTCTGTGGCGGCCACCTCATTCAATACCTCACCTGGCAGCGCTCACAGACGCTTACTGAGATTTTCTATATGGTCCTGTTTGTAAACAAAAGCTGATTTAGGGTCGGAAAGTAAAGTAGAGGTGACTGCAGCTTCAAAACCACAAGAAAAGATTCAAATTCCTTGAATCCTTAGCATTTTGTCGCATTGTAACCACAAACTTCACTGTTTTACTTGGATTTTATATGACGGATCAGCAGAAAGTAGTGCATAATATGGTTTTCAAACTTTTTTACAAAGTTAGATAAAAATCTGCTCAGCCTCCTTCACTGTAATACCACCAAAATACATCCGGGTGCAACCGGTTACCTTCGTAAGTCACCAGTTCAGTTGTTAACATGCAGCTGTGTGTAATTCAAACTTAAATCAGGGTGATTTCGACGGATTTGATGGAGGAGAAACAGGGTGAGGTTGTGAAACTTTTTCCTAAACTTTGAATTTGTCATTTTAAATTGTTTAATAAAGCATCCCCAAAATCAAAACAGTGCAGAAAACTCAGCTCAGGTGGAAATGTCTGTTCAATGGACAACTGTTACAGTAGTTGGGTATTCTGTAAACCTGGAGACAAGAAAGCTACCGTTGAAAACAAGCTCCACAGCATTCATGTTGATAAAGATGCTCTGGTTACACGAGACCAGACTTACACTTTGTAACCCTGCATATGACCTTGACTGCGAAACACGGTGGCGACTGCATAATGCTGTTATAATGGAAGCGCAATGCATTCATTTATGTCAAAGTCAATTCAATGGGGCAAAAATGGTCCACTCAAAGTCCAAATAAATTGAGAATCCTTTGCAAGACTTGTGAATGGATGTCCACCAACTCTATGTACTGACTCTGTGATTTTAGAGTGCAGTTGGTGGCACTATATGTGGTTTTATTTATTTGAGGTTTTAGGTCTTTATGTGTTTTAAGAAAAAGAAACGAGGATTACAGGTTAGGATTAGGATTAGGGGCCGGTAACCATTTGGTTGAGAAATCCAATTCATTTGCACTCTGACTGTCACATTTTTCCCAAATAGAAAGAAACTAAATTCCTGCAAACTGACAGTGGATGTCAGTCTCGTCTTGATTTTTGCTCAATGCCAGTTTTTCCATCACCTGGGTTTGCCATTTTGCCCACTTGGCAAGCAATTACCTGCCTCCCTATGGTCTTCTGGACCAGGGAATTTTTGACCTCTGGCATAAAGTCCACCTTTCTACTTTCTAGGCGTAGAAAGTTGAAAGTCATGTTTTGTTTTCCTTGTTGTGTGTTTTCTGTTTCTATTGGTCTGTCATGGAGAATCCTGAAAGCATCTATGGTTATCCAAAGGGTTATAAATACCTTTGCAAAGAAGGCAAGTTAAGTCTGTTTGCATTGCTAATTTTTCTCTTGTTTTTTTGTTGTTTTTGTTTTTTTATTGTTGTTCTCAGGCTATGGGCATGCAGCGCCTGGGACCGATGCGGGGAAGGCCTTCTGCATGTTTTACGCTGTCCTCGGAATCCCTTTGACCCTCGTCATGTTCCAGAGCCTGGGTGAGAGGATGAACACGTTTGTCAAGTACCTCCTGAAACGCATCAAGAAGTGCTGCGGAATGCGCATCACGGATGTGTCCATGGAGAACATGGTGACAGTGGGATTTTTCTCCTGCATCGGCACGCTGTGCATCGGCGCCGCCGCGTTCTCCCACTATGAGGACTGGAGCTTCTTCCAGTCGTACTATTACTGTTTCATCACGCTAACGACAATAGGCTTCGGAGACTTTGTGGCCCTTCAAAAGAACCGGGCCCTCCAGAAGAAGCCCCTGTACGTGGCCTTTAGCTTCATGTACATCCTGGTGGGCCTGACGGTCATCGGAGCATTCCTCAACCTGGTGGTTCTCCGCTTCCTGACTATGAACAGCGAGGACGAGCGGCGGGACGCCGAGGAACGTGCCTCACTCGCCGGCAACCGCAACAGCATGATCATCCACATCCAGGACGAGTCGCTGCAGAGGAGCCGGCGGCGACGGGAGCCGTACAGGACGGAGGTGACGGACCTGCAGTCGGTGTGTCCGTGCATGCACTACCGTTCACACGACTACGGCAGCTCTGGCGGCGGGATCGGAGGCCTGGGTTGTGCCTTTTCGCATCAGAACTCCTTCGGCTCGCAGCTGAACCCCAGTCAGTACTTCCGGTCGGTCTCCTACAGGATCGAGGAGATCTCGCCCAGCACCTTGAAGAACAGCCTTCTCCCGTCGCCCGTCAGTTCAGCTTCTCCCGGCCATCACAGCTTCACGGACAATCACCAGCTCATGAGGAGGAGGAAGTCTATCTGAGACTCGGCGCTCACCGGAGCAGTGAGTGGTCACATTTTATACACAAGGTCAAACGTTTTCAATGCTGCTCTTCACCAAGATTTTTATTTTAGCACCTTTTACCTCCCCCCGACCCTCACTTCCACGAGTTTGGTTGTACGTACTTGCTGCGAATGGACAAGAGAGACTGGGCGGAACAGCAAGACTGGACCCGAACAGGATGCAAAGCATGAAGCATGGATGTCTATTTTTTCAAGAATTGCTTAATTTAAAGAGATGCGACACAAACTACAAGACCTTACTTATTACAAATTTACACAATAAAACGAATACATGAACTTTGGTTACGTACTCGATGAATGCACACTGGGAGAAATGCTATTTTTCAAAGGGAGTTTGCTTGTTCCACTTTAACTTGAAGAGATGTTTGTTATGTATTGTCCCATTGCCTCGCTGCAGACAGAGAATTCAAGAATGATCTAAAGCATCAGGTATTATTTTCTATAAGCAATCATTTACTCCAATGGTTTCACCTCACGTTAAGCCAAAATATTGTTGCCAATATTAGCATGTGACTTGGATGTCATTTACTTAGTAGTGTGCCATGGGTTTGTGACCTTCTTTAGTCTTTTTTTCCCCCATGGTTTCTGTGTAAGTGTCTTTTGTGTGTGAATCAAAGGATCATACTGCTGGTATTGATACTTCCTGCTGATCTACAAACACTGGGTTGAAACTCAATAGCTTTAACTTCACCTGTAGCCTTTTCACGTACATAATGACCTAAAGGGAACCACAACAACCACAACACTATGACAGTTTTCAAGTTTCTTCCTATCAGAACAGTTGATTTTATTTATTTTTTTATTATTTCACAGGCGTTCATAACATCTTAATAAATAGTTAGTACCATATTGGCTATTGGCTCACAGCTTGAAAGCCTTGGTTTCAGATCTTGGCAGGTGCCAGAGGTCCTCACCTTGAATGCATAGGTTGGCATAATGTACTCCCACTTTCAGTCAAGGTCCAAAAACATGCATGTTGGTTTAGTTTAGCTCAAATTAATACCAAGTGTGATTTGGAGGCTGTTTATTGGCTGTTTGTTATGGGTTCCCATAAAACTAGAAAAACTCCTGAATTAAAGACAACCCAATTTGGATTTTCTTCCCCAAAACAACTTTCTCATGGATCACACATGAATCAATTCAGGTCTGATTATGAGTTCACACCACAGCGACAAATTATGGATTCGATCCATCAAACTGGGTTTGGTTGTCAACTCCCTAAAACGGGTTACTCACTAATGTCTAATGTCTCGGCTAGCAGTAAGCTGATTGAAAACAATGTGTTTGAGTAAAAATGTTGAACTACAACAAGCTTGAGGTCAATTTGCCCTTTCATCAATTTGAACCTGCTTTTGTGTTTGCAACACTAGTTTATACCACTATGCCTAACATTTTGTCATTTCCGCAGTTTATACATGTATTTAACAAAGTGTTTACTTCTGTTGCTTTTGGTTGGATATTTTTGTTATACTCGTGAAAATGGGGGAAAAAGTTTCTAAAGTGGATCCAGATTTTCACATTTGTTCTGACTGAAGAAGCATAAAATATTGACTGCCACAAACTCTCTTCAAAAATCTCATTGGCAGACAGCAGCAGTTCATACATTAAAACTTGTGTATGAAATGGCCCAAATTGGAAAGGTTTGTAAAGGAGCAAATCAACCAGCTCAACATCTTGGCAGTGTTTAATGAGACTTTTATTGACAATCAGTTCAATTTGGGTTGCAAAGTTAATACTCAGTGTGTAATATTTTATAGAATATTGCCTTCCTACTTTGGTTTTACGGCCAATTCTTTGGTCAAGGTGAGAATCTTGACCTTAGCTACCACTAGCTTGTGCTAGCAACGTAGCTAGTTAAAGCTAAAAAAATCTTAAGTGAACAAATTTGCTTTCCAGCTTGAACTATTGCCTTTCTATTTTGGCTTTTCAACCAGTTCTTTGGTCAAGGTGTTAATCTTGAACCCAGCTAGCACCAGCTCCTGCTAGCTACTTAGCTAGCTGAGGATAATGAAATCTTAAATGTGAAGTATTGCCTTTCTATTTAGGCTTTACAGCCAATTCAAGGTGTGAATTTTGAACCTAGCTTGCACTAGTTAGTGCTAGCTACTTCGCTAGTGAAGGTTAATGAAGTCTGAAGGGAGGAAACTTGTTCTCTAGTGTGAACTAAAGCCATGAACACGACACACTGACAGGAATAACATTATGAAGCAGCTCTGTCATGTCTTATTTCAACCTGATGAATAGGTCCAATTTGACTAGTCAGGATGTTATTTTATGTTCATACTGGCAGTCTGTGAAGAATGGTTTAATATGAAATCAGAGGTTTTGTTATAACTACCTAGATTGCCAAACAGCATCAATTCAGCATTTTAGTGAAAGTAATAACCCAGCAGTTTTTTGTTTTTAAAGATTAAGTGGGTATGAAGAATAAATAAATGCCTTAGTATGGTTGACGTGTCACAATAGACTCTTGAGTTTTCTTTTTTTCCTGATGAATGTTTCAGCCGCGACTAAATCTTACCTTCAGTATAAATTAATTTACTGTGTTTCCATCCAGCTGTAAAGCAATTCAATTTGAAACCTTTCCATCTGCTCTCATGCTAATGATCTCCATTTAGGAAAAAAAAAAAAAAAAAAAAAATATATATATATATATATATATAAGAAAACCAACCCAAGCAACAGCGAGAGCCACTTTGCAGAAACACAATTTTTCAAATAGAGCCGACGGTGCCAACCTTTCTGATGCACAGTGGTATAACGCCCACAAAAAACAAACTGAAAACAGAACTGAACTGCAAAAAATTTCTAGAGCTACATTTCTGGCTATAAACATTCTTTAGCAATAAACGTCATAAAAATAAAAGGATTTTAATTACCGTATGCATTTAACTATTATTTTTTCCCTCTCCCAGGGACACAAACTACAGTACAAATAACTGCAGTTATTTTAAAGGGCCAGTATTATGTAAAATTGACATTTATGAGCCTTACATCATGTTATAATGTTGTTGCCTCATCAAAAACGAACCTGGAGTGTTGCTTTGATTCTTTCATGCATGTTTTAGAAATCTCCCATGGCAACCGTCCACCTGTGCAAAATGCCTGGGTGGACATAGCTCCGCCTTTGAGGCGCAGCTCCTCTTCAGAACTGCAATTTCCAAGATTCAGAGCTTCTGCCTCCCTTGTGACTCTCTGACTAGCTCCTTCAGACTAGCCAGCAGCAATTAGCAAACACCTGGTGAATCTGGGCATCTGCTGAGCTCATTATAGGAGCTACTGCTCAGAGCAATCCTGGTAAAAATGTTGGGTAAAGTGTTAATAGAGGAGAAATGAGCAGGTTTTAAAGAGACAGAGGCAACATTTCAAGGCGTTAAAGTAACATTTCTTTTAAGGCATATTTGATATATACAACATTTTTATATCAACTAAAGGTAACATAGTTACTTGATTGTGCTATACAATGGCACTATGGCTGGAAAACTCATTTTACTGCCCCTTTAAAGACATTCTTGGATTGCTGTGGTGTGTTATGTCCAATTTCGGGGGAAAATGGAGTCGTTAAAACAATATCATAAGAACCCCAAATTAATCTGACATTCACACGTAAGCTGAATGTGTAATCCCCTTGCCAGACCTGTAGGTTCCAGATGTTGTTTGAAAAGGTGATTTATAAAGTGTTACTACAAATTTGAAATGCACTTTTTTTCCCCCCCAGTATTTATCAACTGAAAAAATAGATCTTCTCAGAAGAGAACCCAGACGTTTACAGTAAATGTTTGTACAGTGGTTTGATTTTTAAACAACGCCTTTACAACCCCAAAAACCGTCTGCAGTTCAACAATTTTTAGGCCTGCATGGCAAAAAGTTCAAGCACTTGAGGGCCACAAAAATTACACATGTATATTTTTTAGCATTTTTAAAATATTTTTTTGTGCCTTTTTTAAATTTATTTACTCAATAACAAGCTAAAAAAAAAGACAATTTTATTAAAACGAACAAGATAGTCGGATGTTTGTATAAAACGGATCAGTGAATCTTTGTAGAAAGGAAACTTACACCTCTTGCAAGATGGCATTAAGTGGATTTTTCTCTCTCTCTTTTTTTAACCAAAGTGTAATTAACTCGTATATCCAAGTCTTCTGGACCCTTCACAATAAGAGCCACATTCCCAGGGAGGCGAGTCCGAGTCCAGCTGCTCGGATCTAAAACAGTGCCGAAAGCAGAGCTGTCGGTGCTGACAGGGAAGCGGGCCGATCCAAACAGACAACTCCTCAGGTCTGAACGCACTTTGGAGCCATTAAGGAAACGTGATGAAAACATCGGCACAGAAACACGTTCAAGTATTGAGAGTGAGTTGATACAAAGTGTCGGCCGAAGACGGCAGATAAGGGAAGGCTTAATGGCAGCAGGATGATCCTTTTTCTGTTTTGTGTGTAAAATATCAGAAGATGGAAGAGGACACAGATTGTTTTTAGTCTGGAAAGAGTTGAAAGTGCATGAACGTGATGTGTGGAACGGTTCAATAATTTTCCTTATGATGAGGAATCTTTAACAGACAAATGGTTTGCATTTCTTTTGCCAGAATCCTCAGGATGAGTCCCTTCCTTCCTAGTTCCCATTCAAGCGAATCGTGCAGGATTGTTCTCAGGTTTGATAGAAATTCTTTTGTTCTTGGCACAAACACAGTCCCATAAGTGTGCAAAGCACATCAGCCAAACTAAACTACACGACGTGTCAGTATAAATATGAGACCCGCATCAGGCGACAAGGAAATTTCTCCTTTTGTTTGCTGTGGTCTGTGCAGCGAGTGATGCAGAGAATCGGCTCCGGGAATCTGTTTGAATTCCAGCCATTCAATTCTCTCTTCAATTCAAGAGAGAATTGAAGTAGAAAGGAAAAGGAAACATGCTGTTGTTGGAGATCAACGGTGCATATCAAAAGCATTCATATCTTTTTAGCTATTTTGCATTTTGTCAGATTACAACTTCAAACTCATTGGAATTTTATTTCCCTAAAAAACAACAACCCAAAAACAAAACCTGATGGTGGTGGCAAATAAATGTTTATTTTGTTACCCCTGAAAGAAATCAGTAAGCAGCACAAATGTCGTTGTCATTGGCAACTTTATGGAGAGTAGCAGAAAAAAAATGGCCACTTATAGTTTGTCGCAATAGAGGACACGGGAAACGTGGAAGGAAATGTAACGTAAGATGAGACTAATGGTGACGCGTAGTGGCAGCAGAATCAACTCTTCAGTAGAGTGGATGTATGGAGCTAAATGTATGGTAAAAAAAAACAGGTTGGAAGCTGGTTAAGACATGAGAATGACAATTCCTAATTGACAATTATGCGCTACTTATCCTGGGCTACTGAAATACACAGAGGTTTGTTGCAATATGACAAAACGGAAAAAGTTTAAGGGCGTACGGATGGCTTTTGGGAGCACTGTGCCTCTTTAAAACCAATTTAAAATTTGCTGGCATTTTTGGAAAACCTTCTAGACCTTCGAGTTAGAGTGTTGTCGTCACAGGGTTTTTAACAGGAGTCCAATTCATTTCTCGGTGAGTTGACCCTATCAATCGAGTCGAGCAGAACTCTAGACGATTGGTCAAATGCCTTGAATCCCAGTCAGTTGTGAGAAATGTAACCAGAGGTTCAGGCCTGGCAGGCATCGTTTCCATTACTACAACTACAGTTATTTATAGCGACATTTGGGATACGAAAAGAAAAAATTCCATTTCTTTTTCCAAGAGTGGACAGCATCTGTGTTTTTCATACAAGCATACGTGCCTGGACGAAACAACAGCGACGTGTTTTTAGTCAAGTCGACACGTTTCAACATGGCGGCTTAGAAAACCGGCTTTTATCTCCAGATCTGAGCTCTGATAGATACATAATTATTAACATTGAGTTCTCCACTGACCCTCCTCAGCAGTGTGTCCTTATCTGCTAATAAATCAAGCTAGACATTATTACTTTTCACAGTATTTAGGAAATAATTGTTTTTGTATTAATTTAGGAGATGTTTTCACTTTATAACAACTTGGGTTTTATTTTCTGAGGTCTGTTTACTATTTTTACTTGACGCTAACAACACTGGATTCACACGCTGGCTTTAAAAATAAGCAGTGAAGAGTCAAAATCAGCTGGGATGAAGAATGAAGCTTGAATTATTACAACTCCAAACTAAATAAAGCTTGTGCATAAGTGATTTTATGGATCATGGAAGTAAAATTCAAAAATAAAATAAGATAAAAAGGCTCAGCTCTCATAAATTATTTATTTACATTTTTTTGTATTATGAAACGTAAAATTTGCATCACATTCAATTCTATATTTTTATGTTAATAATGAGCATATGTAAAAAAAAAAAAAATAAAAAAATAAATCAACTCTCGCCCTGACGGATGAGATGTTGAGATTTGCGAATCAGATGCAGTGGGTTAGACTGAAATTGTGCAATTTCAAATAAATGTATGGAATATATAGTTTAAAAACAAAACAAGAATCAAGAAAAACATTACTGACTGCAGCAAGTGACTTGATTTTTGAAGGTAGATATTTATTTATTTTTTTATCCTTAGATTTTTATTTTCTATTTCCACATTTTTAATCATCCGTCATCCACAGCCTCCCGACGTCCCACCGCCTCGGGTGCAATGTATACCACCAGTTGCCTTTATTTGACATTTTGCTAGACAGACATTGGAGCGGAGCGGGAAGGAGAAGATGTGCAGAAAACAAACCAAACCTGAAAAAGCTCCACAGAGCTGATACGGTGCGGCGCCCCGTCAAACGGAGACACACAAACCCCTCCACAGGCATGGAGAGTATTCGCTCTCTATCTGGAAGAATGGAGAAATGTGTTCTCCTGGAAAACAGTGGCGTCCTTCTGTTTTCCACAGCCCCGGCTTGCAAATCCTTCCAACTTGTTTTTGAGATCCCATGTGGGCAGTGTCTCCTACAAACTAGTCGAGGCTAAGAAGTCGTGGTCAATACAGAAGAGCTCGAGTTTCTGATGAATTCAGAGAGCAAACTTTACTCTTGGCTCTCCCGTTTTCCATCCGAAGCGAAGACGTTTGCTCTCAGTCGCTGCATTTCCATCCCGAATGTGGTCAGAACGAAGTCGATATGAAGCTATCATCGGAAAAACACAATTTTGGAATTGCGATATTTTATATGGATATTTTCGATAATTAAGAAACCAAATTAAAATCACACGTGAATACGTTTGTTCACGTGATAAGCCATTAAAAAAAACATGCCGCTCTTTATCCGCCATCTACTTCCTGTATTGTCATCTTCTTCATCAGGGTTTGTGCCAGTGACAATGTCTGGTTGTTGATCATGTGACTCGTGTGATGCAATAGAAGTGTTTCCATTGCAGTTTTGCAAAATAAACCAATTTCGGTATTGGCTGCAAAACCCTTTTTTTCATCAAAAAATTTGAGATTTTTCAAAATTGCCGTTTCCATTAAGCAAATTTATGATCGTTATTCCAGTTTCTGCAACTGGGGCATTTTGTTTGATATTTTGCATTAACTACTCCGCATGCGACATCTATCTATCTATCTATCAAAAAATGAACCCTTCATGGGTTCATTTTTTCATTTCACAAAAAATGAAATGAACCCTTCATGGGTTCATTTGTGTACTTTTTGCACGATTATCCACAAAACACCTCAAAAGACTGTCAAAAAACTAAAAATCTTCTGGATGGAAATAATAAAGTCATCATCCACCAGCACGCTGTCGGCAGAAGGCCGTGGTTCCCTCTCCTTTGCCGTTTTGTCTCCGATATGCGTCCGGTGCGGCCTGTTCTGAGGAACAGGTGACAACAGGTGGTCTGCAAAAGTTGGGTCCGATTCCAAAGTTCCTAGACCATGTGACTGTCCAGCTTCGGATATTCTAATTAATAATAATTCAACTTTATTGTCATTGCACTGTTATAAGTACAAGCAAAGAAATGTGGTGTGGTCGGAGCCAGGAATCGAACCCGGGTTGCCCTGCTGCCAGCCGGGAGCATTAACCTCTTGACTATCGGCTCATTACTCCAAAAATAAAAATGCATCAAAATCCATGTTACTCATTTTTGACCAATGGTTGTAACACCCACGTCTAAAATATTTCACTCAGTGTTTACTTTTGGAAAATGTCCCATATTTTCTGTTTGTCTACTTCAAAAAATAAAAAATAAAAAAATATGGGATTTTGGGAGCTAAGGGTAAAAATAGTAAAGTAAATGAAATGATGTCTTGAGGGCTAAACTTACATTTCAACTAATTAAGGTTTGTGAAGGAATAAAACAATGATATAAAGCTTCATTTTCATCTCATCATTGAGCACAAAACTACAAGAAAATGTCTTAATATCATATATGTTTTTGATTTTCAGTAAGATGAATATTGCCCGCGCAAGGATTAGAAAAAATATTAAACTGTCTTCACTTTTCACTTCATGGGTTCATTTGTGAATCTCGTAAAACATAAAGTGAGTCTTTTAAGGGAATTTGGAGAAACTACTGGCCTTTCAAAACCTTTTCTACCATCAATCATCTCAGTTTTTCTGCCTTTAATGTGTTTACAGGTGTTTGTTTTTTTACAGTACTACTTCGATGAATTACCAGGTCCATTATAACCACTAAAAATGTCAACTGAACGTATCGAATTGTCATAATCTGAAATTATAATTTCAACCAGACTGATGGGAGTTAAGTGGGCATTTACATTTAAGATGTCATTTGCTTTTAATTTACTTTAGTGAAATTACTCAAAGTGTAATTCTAGGGGAATATATCAGCCATAATAAATCTGTGTTGTTCTTTTTAACAAAGGAAACAAATGGCCTCTTTATGATGTAGATTGTTTTTCACGTTCCTCCTACATGGCCACGCATTACTCAGATCGGTCAGCCATCATGCCACATGTCACCGATGGTCCTCCACTGAATGTTACCCTCCAACACAGATGGGGAAAAGAGGAACGCCCACGCGCGCCCGGTCGTTCCCAACAAACTGCCTCGTGTCCTTTGCCACGTGGCGTCAAGCGGCGCGAAAGACTAATAGATTCCCGCCGGTTATACTGGCTTTTTTTTTTCTTTTTCTGTTAGGTCGGCCGCACTTCACGTGCGGCTAACGCGTCACTTCGTCATTTGCCGTCTCTGGTGACGTCAGGCCATCACTCTGTCAGCAGCGCCACGTTGTCTAATGACGGGGACAAAGAGACACAGATTGCACCTGTAGATACATGACAACAGGAAGGCGGCGCTCCGACGATGCTGTTTGTGTCTCTTGTACGTCACCGCCGGTCATTATTCCGTTCAGGATGTTGCATGTCGTCCCTTTTTTTCCCAATCCATGTTTAACAAAAAGTTTTTTTTAATTCTCTGTCACAGTCTTGAAACTGATGTCTGTACAGATACACTCCAATATCGGTTGCCTCTTCTTCTCAAGACAAACATGGAGATTGTTGAGATTCCTTCAAAGTGAAATGAATATTTTACGAATTTTTTATTTTTATTTTTTCTCCCCTCCGTTTGCTTTTCTGTTCCTTCTCTTTCTCGTCGAGTGCATGTGTGTGAGTGTGTGTGCATGATTTGGTGTGGGTGACTCACTGGGTTGACTGGCCCAGGTGATGCTATAACACACTTGAATAAAATAATGAGCCTCCTTCTGAAGCCCTCTGTCTCGTTGTTGTAAATGACTCACATCGGATCGTTGTGACGGGCGAGCACTCGCTTTTTTAAAAAATAAAGTCAAGTTTATTTGTGTGGCACATTCCAGCAACAAAGTGCTTTAAACGCCATGAAACCATCACAGTAACCAATCACAAAACAAGCAATAAACATTACATTTTGTCGAGTGCCGTCAACTATCATCAATCAAATATACATCTATCATCAATCAGTGTTCCAGTTATTGTCAATCAAACAGGTGATTTAAAGATTTATTATAAGGATTTGGTAGTAAACTATTACTGTATTAGTTTTGTCTACCGCTCTGTGGACTGAATGACATTCACTCAAATTCAGCAATGAAAACTGAACTACTTTACTGTATTCCTCAGTTTTTCTAAGTACTTTTGAGGCTAAAAGGCTGAACTGCACCAGCTGCTGGTGATGAATACAAAGAGACAGTCAGAGCTGCGCTGTGCAGCGGCTGCCTTAAAAATTAATACAAGTCTAGACATAAAAACCCCCAGCAGTTCACCAGACACTACTGCCTGCATACAATCCCAAACTATTGTCTCATTCTAACATCAGCTGTTATTAACCGTAAAAACAGCTTGACTTGTTCATCAAGGTTATCCCATGAGAAGTAGCTTCTTCTCCTTCATCTCCAAACTTGAAGTACATGTGTACGACCCAACCCTCTGTAGCACCTTCGCTGCTGCTGACATTAACAGCTGAAGCTCAGTGTTTGAGGAAATGAAGATTCCCTCACAACGGCGTCAAAATCTGGACGTTCTAACCAAATAAGATCTGTGGGTTTTTTTCTTTATCCACTTATTGACCCCATAGTAACTTTCAAACTACAGTTTAATGAAAATATGTGGCTTAACAAAGTAAAAAGTTAGATGTGAATCTTAATTGTCACATCACACTATAGGCTACTGTTAGCATTTCCAGTTGGATGTTACTGCATGTTTAGCTGATCTGTGCTTTTTACCCCAGTGGGATAAAAAACTTATTATTCTACCATCCATTTAAAAATGTTCCAGCTGCTAGTGGGCATAGATGTAAGAAGAGCTAGATGCTACATTAACTATCATAAATCATATGGGAAAAGAGAACATTAATTTCACATGTGACACACCGCAACCCATTCTCACGACACACACGTCTGGCATGTTAAACATAATTTTGGTGCATTTTGTTTTGATGATGTCCGTGACCACGCAAAATCTCACCAAGTATTTTTGGTTTGGTTTCTAGTTCAAACATCTTTGTAACCTTGAAATAAGATAAAACTAACTTACAAGTAGCTTTTTGGTAAGACAGTGGAGCTCGTTTTAAGTCCTTGAAGTTCTTGTTCCACCGGCAGATTATTGCACTTATAACATGGACAAATGTCTTCTAGTGAGTGAAGTTATCTGCTAATGGAACAAGAACTTTTTCGTCAAAATTTCAAAGGTGGACAATGTTCTACTTTTCAAAGCTTCCAAACGTCGGGTTTTTGAAACTCAGACATTTCCACGTTTTTTTCTAGAAAATTTCTGAGATGGATCTCAGATTTTCTGAGTTTTTTGGCAAGAATTAAACCTTCCTTTTAAAAATTTTTTTTTTTTTAATCCCTAATTAACCGTTGTATTGGCGACAATAACTTTTTTTTGTCCTGTTCATTTTATATATATATAAAAAAAAAAGCGTCAAGAATTGTTGTAAGTTGTTGCTTTGCCCGTTGCTGAGCCTCTCCTTCCGCCCCTCTCCTCTCCTCTCCTCTCCCAGCGGTCCGAACCATGCAGCTGGATGTTTCGGTGGCAGGATGAGCGCGCAGCATCCCGTTTTATCCCTTCCCACACAGAAGTAATTATACTGTCAGCCGTGAGCATCAGGCAACTCAGACGGCAGCACAATAAGAGCCGTGGCAGAGGGGCGTTGAGGCCTTCGCTTGCCTGTAATTTCGCATCTTAAATGATCGTGTAAGAAGAGCCAAGTTGCCGTGCGGAGGATTGTCTCCACTGAGGCAGAGATATGATGAAGCTCAGCAATAAGCAGGTGTTGTGCTGCCGTTTGCCACGGGACAATCAAGACAAAAAAATTAAGATTTTTAAACCGACCCAGTCTTTCTGGATGATGGGAAACACGTCGAGTAAAAGTCTCACTGCACAAAAAAACTCTCTGCGCCACTTTCCCTCTTTTTACTGTAACGTGGGCTGATGGGAAAGTGGGGGAGCTGCCTGAGCGTGATGAAGATCTGTAGATATTCCTGCAGCCAGCACACATCACATCAGCGCCTTATCTCACCCATCTGCACATATTTAGGCTGACAAATGACTGCCTGGAGCAGAATTTGATCAAAGTTTAACACCATGTGATTGCAGGCGGTATTAAGGACATCCATCTGATATGCATATGCGGCACATTCGTCTTCAGTTTAGCTAGTATGAAGGTTAAGAGTACGGCGGCGTGTTATTGGTGTTGTAGATGAAGAAAAAAGGAGTAAATTTCCGCCAAGAAAAAACTCAGAGATTTTGAGCTCAATCTCAGAAATCTAGACAAAATGAGACTTTTCAAAGTCAGCAATTTTCTGACTTTGAAAAGTCAGAAAATTGCAAGAAAAGTCTCGGAAGTTTTGAGATTAATTACGAAAAATTTCTAGAAAAATCCCTGTGTTGGTTTGTGATGAAAAATTAGACAGAATCCAGAAATTGTAGCGCTCTAATTTTTGTTTCTCTTCATGCAGTTCTTCAAACATTTCATTCCAGTTCACAGCATGCATTCAAACAGGAGGGAGAGTCTCCCTCT
>CAEGAG010165184.1:0-26597 GCA_903067065.1 Brachyrhaphis terrabensis | reverse complement strand
CAACTGATTTTATGATATTGCTGACTATTACTTTTCTACTTCTAACATTTACAGGCAAAGAAGACACCCTGAAATGTTTTTTCACTCTAGGCATCTGGACCCAATTATTATCAGTTCTGATGATGTCACATGCATAGTGAGTCCGCAACATCTTAAAATTGTAAGTCATATTTTTTTTTTTGCCATTTTTCTTTACTCTTAAGACTGCAAGTGCTTTCTCTGTTTAATTGCTCTATTGTTCTTTTTTGTAGGTTTCTGTAAAGTGCAGTGATGCAGTGAATGGGAATGTTCTGTCGTTAATCTTCACTGTTCTTAGGAAGGAGAAATATCAGTTTGTCTGGAGTAATACTGGAATACTGTGACATTGAATTAAAGCCATACTCTGTCCTTGGTGAAATATTTTTCACATTTCCTCTAAAGTGTACGTATTGTTTTATTGTGCTAATTTTCTTGAACATGTTTGTAAACTTTTAATATATTGACAATTAGTACAGTTCTCTGATAGTATATTGGCAATGTACTCTTGTAAAATGTGAATATATTGACTGCATAATGTATTTTTTTTTTCAACTGGAAAGTGTGTTGTAATTTATACTTTTATGTACTGTAGTGTGTATGAATCACATAATGTACAAAGTGGAAAAGAAGAATAATAGAAGACATTGATAAGTAACTAAAATATTTACTTCATTAGCAACTATTGTAAACAGAGTAATTGTAGCATACTGTAATCACACTATTAATATATAAAATATGCAATGCTAATATACTTAGAAGATATTCTAAATATACTTAAATGTAATTTGATCACAAATAAGTACTTTACTACTTTAAGGAATAAAGTACCGGTATACAAAGTTACTTTATTACTTAAAGTAACTTTGTATACTTAAAGTATACAAAGCATAACTTTAATTGTTTCAAAAAAAAGCATGTTATGATACACTTTAAATTGTAGTTTTCCACAATTTAATTACTATTAAAATACACTAAGTAAAAAATTAGTTCTTCCAAAATAACTACACTAATGGCAATACAAAGTAAAAAAAGTATCAACTTAATTATAAAACGAATCAATTAAATGGATAAAATGATGCAACAGATTCAACTTAAACTGTTGCATCATTCTTCCAAAATTATATAGTATACTAATGATGATACTATATCATTAGTATACTTCAAGTATACTAATGATTAGAAATTTTTAGACCTCAGAAAGTTTCTAGAAAAAACTTTTTGGTGTAAATTTACTTTTCGTCTTTTTTTCTATCTACAATGACCCTAATACGTCGTATGCACCAAATTGCTTGACTTCTGCAGCAAATGAGGGTTTACCCGGCTTGAAGTTGCAGTAAGCTACCGGCAGGGGACAGCACTGTTTCAAAATTACATGTACATTTCTCAACGTAAAACGTATGGACTGAAACAAACAAAATAAAAAAAACAGCTTCCGTGGTACAGTTTCTTCCATTGTAAATGGTACAACTCATATGTTGTACCATTCACAACATACTTTTTTTCTACCAGACTGTAGAGAAAAAATTTCAATTTTTTGTTATGGGTTTTTGTTTTAATTCGGATTATAGATTTTTTAAATATGGTACTCGGAATAAAAATGAGTAAATATGTAAAATAAAAAAAAAGGTTTATTATTTTAAACCTTTTGTCAAATGTATTTTTTATTTTTTTTTTATAGCAAATATCTTAAACCAGTGAAGAATAAACAAAGAAAGGAACTTTTATTTTAAAGTAATGTTCATGAATGTTCATATTTCTGCACCTAAACTTCCAGCAGATGAGAATGAAGACACCTGACTCAAGTCAACATGTTTGAAGGCTGTTGCTTTTTTCCAGTCTCCTCTCCGTATATTTTGAATTGCGGGCAAGATGAAGATACCTGCCCCATCCCTACAGCCCTACTTCATATGCACTACCTCCCCCGTCTTTTGCACCAGCCAGGCATCCATAAATCTGACGTATTTTTCGAATTTCCTGAACCAGACAGACACCGAGACAGAGGAATGGGAGAAGCAGACAGATATATGAAGTTAGTGAACAGTGGATGAAACCAGGCCCAAGCTGCAGGAGTCTGTCTCCCCCCTCTTCTTTACCTATCCACCCACCACCACCACCACCACTCCCCGGATACTCCCCCCACCTCCACGCCCCTGCAGCGGTCGCCACCAGCCGCAGTCTGCTCGCAGCGGTCCGGCGAACATCTGCTGATGAGTCCCGGCGGCTGCATCCGGAGCCTCACACCCGCGTCACGGTGCAGTAGCGGGGACACGCGCGGCTCCGCTGCTTCCAGGGAGCGGCGCGAGAGAGTTGGTTCTCTCTTTTTCTTCTCAATTCCTCGAAGGTGAAAACAATGACACAGCGGCTCACATCTGTGGCCTCTGCTCGGATGTTTTCTGCTGTCTCGCGCTTGCTGGCAGCTATTTCTTCCCGGCCCGTCTGAGGAAGCCTTTCCCGGGCAAACGGTCGCGTCTCCGGGGCTGCCCTCCAGTTTACACCGGGCAGAGGCGGGGGGAGCATTTAGGTACTTTGCTGAACTGCTTACGTTTCACAAGAAGCAGAGACAGGTTGGATTCAGAAGCTTTCGGACCTCGTCATATTACACCGGAGGACCACCGGTTGAACAGAAACACAGAGCAGCTGATTTCCTCCGCGCGCGCGCCGCTGCAGAACATTTCGTCAACAACTGGACCTCTTTCCTCGTGGCGACATGGTGGTCTTCAACGGGCAGCTGAAGATTAAAATCTGCCAGGCGCTGGACTTAAAACCCACGGCTTGGTCCCTGCGTCACGCCGTGGGTCCGAAGACCCAGATCTTCCTCCTGGACACGTATATCGCTCTGAACGTGGACGACTCTCGCGTGGGTCAGACCTCCACCAAGCAGAAGACCAACAGCCCCACGTGGAACGACGAGTTCACTACGGAGGTCATCGACGGCAAAAGGATAGAGCTGTCCGTCTTCCATGACGCCCCCATAGGCTACGACGATTTCGTGGCCAACTGCATCATCCAGTTTGAGGACATCCTGCACAGCGGCAGCAAGCACTACGAGAACTGGGTGAGTCTGACCCACAAATGCCCTCTGCAGCCCTATACACACGAATCAAACAGAAATAAATCAAACAGAAATATGCCGAGTTTTTATGGCTGTGTTAATTAAGTCATCAATTGTTGTCTTTAGCCACAAAACGTAATTAATTGAACTAGGAATGAAACAATTAATTGGCCAAATTAAATGATTTGTGTTATATTTTAGGTAATAAAATGTTTTTATTTTTTGCATCTTTTAAAGCATTTCTAATATTCAAAAGGCTTCAGTTGTTAATCTGCAGAATGTGCCTATTTTTAGCTGATTAATTAATTAATGTCAGAATACTCAGTAGAGTAATTGATTACTAACATAATAGTCAGCTGCTGCCCTGAATTGAATCGCATAAATGTGAATATTGGTGCAACACCTGTTTGAGACAATACAGGAGTCATAGAGACTCCAGCAACCTTTCCATCGATTAAACTGTAATCCATCGATTACAGTTTAAGGTTGGTGTCTGATATCTGCCGATATAAATTTTTATATTAACAAATACAAGAACAATATTCAAAAAAATCTGTTTTGGTTTCCTGCTGTGAACATAATTAAATACTTACATTAGGAGCAGAAGGTTGATCATAACAGTTACTTTAAAATGGAGCCAGATATTTCAAATGAGCTTAGTAGCTAGCATGATAAACTCAGTTGTCACTGTGTGTATTCTCTAGAATGTGGACCAGTAAGGAAACAAATATTGTCAGCATCACACATGCATAAAAAATTGCTCCATTTTTATTTTTGATTAAACAAAACAACATATGTGGTATCTGGTCAGTGACAAATGCTCCAAGGCAACAATCCTTTTCAACCTGTAGTATTCAGAAACGTCACTGTTGAATAAAGTTCCCTTAGCTTCTTCTGCGCTGCTTGTCAAGTTGTTCTTCTGCTGATATATTTCAGTGTCAGTGGAGAAGGAGAGATAATTTTTTGACATTGAAATAAACACAAATTACCTGCAATAAAAAGAATGGGGGAAAAAAAAATATCTTGTGATAGATTTTGGTGAAAAATCTGGTTGAAGTAAAGTTTCATTGATGGAATGCTAAACTAATATTTGAAACTGTGTAAAACATTTCTGAAAAAGTTTTATTGCACAGTAATTTGTTCGTTATGATGGGCAATGACACCTGCTGGCATGAATGGATGAAAATGCAATTGCTGAAAAAACAATATTTACCAACGTAGCGACTTTGTTGTTATATTTAATGACTTTTCAGACAAATAAAATCAGCATTAGACAAAATCAGAATTAGCAAGTCAGGCTTTTTAAATATTGGTGGTAGTGGTTTTCTATGAGATCCTAAATTTGTATGTATTTTTAAACACATTGCCAGAAACAAATGGTGGCAGTAATAAGGACTGGCATCTGGGTAGCATGTTTATTACACAAGAATTTACATGAAAAATCTTGCTAGCAAGGCTTAAGCAAATGTTGGATTTTGAAAACACCATGTTCTGATTATACTACAGTTTGGACCACAAGATTATTTGGTGATTAAAAATATCACACTATCATAATTCTTAGCATTTCAAGTACCCTAAAGTGTTGAAGTGTTTATTCATGTAAAGCTAGATCTGTTTACTATAGATACAGTCATTGTAAAATGAAAGTACAGTTTTGATACATAAATTATTTGGTCTTTACTATGGTCGACACACTCCAAGTGTATAGAATTTTGTTCTCTAGTGGTTTGCCACAGCCAAACCACAGTGAGTGGTAAAGAAAGATCATCATCTTTTGCTTTAAAAATATGTATATTTTAGTTTTATAAGACCAAAGGTTACATATGTCTTGAAAAATTACAGTCTTTATCCCTGAATGTTGAATGTATGCTATATACCGACTTTTCGAGTTGCTTTTGGATTTATGATTTCTTAGTAGCTTTGAGGCTATGACGGTTCTTCAGTCGTTACATTGTGGCCATCTTCACAAAGTCTTCCCACATATTTTTCTGAGATTGAAGCATCCATTTTGTAATAAAATGCATTTGTGTTCGGAACTTAAACCTATCACCGTAATATGTAGGAACCTCTGGCTTTCAAGAAAGTAAAGAAAAAAAAAGAAAACAGCTTAAACTAACTGACCTAGAATGGGAAGAAAAATATTTAAGTAATATCAGATAATGAGAAAATTGAGTATATATTATTTTTTACCACATAGATAACCTTCTGGTTTCAAGTCAATATTTATGATCAATGATTTTGATTTTTTTCTTCATAAATCTAATTCATATGCCTTGCCTTCTCAGCATGCCATAAAGTCCTGAAAAAGCCTAACAATTTTTTAAAATCAAGTATGTGGCAACAGGAAAACAATAAATATTCAAAAGAAAAATAAAACTCTGGCAAGGTGTTTTTTAAAGCCATGCTGGAAATTACAAGCATGGCTGTAATCTCAAAGGAGAACCCTCTTCTCCTTTGAAGATGGTTAGGAAAGAAAGCACCAACTGCAGAGTTCTCGCACTGTGCCGTAAACAAGTACATAGTCCTGAAGAAGTGGTCCATTGTTGTTGGAAGCCTTTGGAGCACATGAATGTTTGATTGCATTATTGATCAGGTCAATTAGAGAGAGAATGAGGCGAACAGGACAAGATGAAAGGATGGTTTTCTTTTTTAAAGCTCATCATAAAGAATCTTGGTAGACACAATGAAGGCTGCAGAAACTGTGCCAGACATCTTCTGATTTAAAAGAAAATAGCTTTTTGGTTTAAGATTGTGGAACGAGATGAAAGTATGCCTCAGCGGCACCAGTGCCCTCATGAGTTTAACTATCGTTGTCTGCGTTGTTCATTTCTGAAACAAAGAGAAAAACTAAAGCCTACAGTGCCTATCAGAAGAATTCCTTAATTTCTCTCTTTAGAACCACGAGATTCATTGTGTTTTACTGGGGTTTTATGTGACAGACCAACCTGAGTTTAGATCAGACCTAAACAAATTTCCACCCTGACCCGGCCCGAACCCATAGTCATCGTTTCTGAGCCCGATCCGACCCAACTAATTAACTTTAATTAGAGGCCCAATCCCAAAGAAAGCCCAACATATTTCTTTTAATAACAATTTTATTGCTTTTGTTTTGAGACCATCATTTGTGAAACCAGTGTAACTTCTCCAATTTCTAACTTTTATTTAATGTCTTCCAGCTCCATCTTGTTGCTTGTTCTAACTGCAGGTTGAGTCAGGTGCAAATCTCTTGGGATGATTGATAGGAGCAGAGCAGAGTGGGGCTGTGTGTACATTGTGCAATGCTTCTCTTGTTACAGTCTGACAAATTTATGCACCCTACTTACTATATTTCCTTCCTCAATAGGTTAAACTATCTACTCCTCTATTTACACTGTAAGAATTAGAATTTATCTACTCGTTTGGCTTTTTCTGCACTGTTCGTATTGCAGAATTATTGGTTCAGGTTGGACTTGGGCCATAAATTTAAACTCTAACATGAAGTAGCAATTCACCGTGAAGCAGAAATTAATACATGATTTTCATAAATATCCATCTTTGCACCCCCAACAAAAAAGAAATTATCAAAATATTGTATTGTCATCGCAGTATCAGTGTACATTACATCAATATTCCAAAGAACTGCTTATTTGGCAATAAATATTAGCTCAGGTTCAAAAGAACCTTGTGGAGATGAAAATGAGGAATTTCATTTGTCTAGAATCTGGATAGGCTACTCGCTGTCTGAGGCCTGTTTGAAACCCAAAGCAGACAGACTTAATGTTGGCTGATTCTACAATTAAATAGAATGAAATGGTATAATGTGCTGTGTGTCTCTTAATGGGTAAATTTAGTGTGTGGAAAGTACAAAAAAATTGGCAATTATTAAAAAAAACCAAAAAAACAAAATAAAATAAATGATGTGATCTTATGTCAAACATACAAAGTAAGAAAAACTCTGCATTGATTATACACAACTTTAGGCACACTCACACATAATTGTACCTAATATAAGATTAAAGGGCAATTATTCTAACAGTCAACTGAACTGTGGGAGAAATTTCTTTCACTTATGCATGGGAACATGCACATCCAATTAAAAAAGACCAAAGGCCAGAGTTCAAACCCAGGTCCTTCTTGATGCAAGGCATCAGTGCTAACAACTTGCTTCAGAAAACTCCTCTACTTCTTGCACTTCTTCCGTTGGACATCACTATCAAGGGATATTTTTCTTCAACATGTTAACTAGTCAGGATTGATAGCAACATTCCCATTAAAGGCTGGAAAAGAAGGGGAAAGAGTGGGGGAAAAGTGTGTCAAAATATGGAAAATTTTAAGGAGTATGAAACATTTGCAGGGCACTGTACCTCAAAATTCAACAAAAAAGGTGGAAATTGCACCAAGTTTCTGATTAGCATGCTTAAAAATTAAGATCACCATGTTTCTGATTAAATGTGTCACTAGAGCAAAGTGTCAGTGTCTTATCCACCTGAGTGAACAGCTTTTAACTCAATTCCTTGCATATCTGGCAACGTTTCACTCTCAAAGTCTCTAAGGGCTGAGCAAGCCCTGACTCAACACTCATTAAATATTAGGTCATGTCAGAGGAGAAACCACAACATGAAACCTTGTGGGAACTAAAACTTGTGTAATATCCTGGTGAGAAACGTTGGCAAAACTAGAAGGAGAAGTCGCCTCTGTATTGTTTTTTTTTATCAGGCCCGAGCAGCGAAAGCTCTGTGAAGAGCTATTGTTATCGTAGTATAAGTTAGTACTCTGATCCCACTTTCGTCAAATGAATTGGCTTTTTGGGGGCTTTAACATATTCAAAAACTCACCAAACTTGGCATAAGTGATACTGGTTGGATGCCTAACGATCCTATGTTGTCATAGTCTGATGCCATCTAAACCCCACCCCCTCAGAATCGGAAGTTGCTTCTTTTACTAGAAAAGCTCCCACTCTGACCCCCTTGATGTAATCAAGATGATCTGGTGACAGAAGACAGATAACGAGTTGGTCTCACAAACTTTTGCCCACAAACCTCCTCAGTGTAGTTTTCACCACTGCTCATTTTGACATTGTGTTAAATCACTAAGAATCTGATTTTCAGTTTCAGCCGAAGCAAACATCCTTGGCATCGAACCGTTAGTGGGGATTTACTAACTTAATTGGGGTTTTATCTAAGCATGGCTTAACCCACTTCCAAACATATTTCTATTTCCTCTATTGATTAAACAGAAAAACGTCACAGAGGGACGCACTGATTGCAAAGGAACATCAAAATTGGATACAGGAAATAAAATAGGACTTCATATTTTGAACTGGAAACTACTTGTCTTTTTCAGCTTTAAAACACTTGATACCTTAATAGTAATGTGCACAAAACACATTTGTCACAGTTTTGTTAAGACTGTTTTAGATATGCACTACTTTATTTGCACTTGATTTGTGTTTGTATGTACAGACTAAGCAGTGCTGTGGAATTGTATTTTAATAGGTGAAGGAGAAACCCATGGCAGAGTGCTTGGAGCACCAAGTATCTAAGAGATACTTAAAAACTAATTATACCTGCTTACAAAATAAATATGTAATTAGTTGCTCTGATCAGTTCAAACTTTTCAGTTGTGAGTTGTTTTCACACAGATTTACACCATGTATGATAGCTAGCTCTATTGTTGTTTGCTTGGCTTTTTACAGCTTTCACTTTATTTGGTTTCTTAAGAAAACTAAAGAAGCCACAACAGCTTGATCAAGTTATATTACTTTAACTGCAGAAGAAATGATAGTGGTGCTGCCTGGTTGGTTGAAGAATAGTTAAATATAGGGTTGGTTTTTGCACAATAAGCATTTTGGTTCTTTCTATGAGATTGCATCTGTTTGAAGACAGATTGTGAAATGAGATAATGACTCACAAGCACAGCTGGAAAGCATTACGAGTCCATTGCTTTTTGAGTGTGTATGTAAATATTGAGGAGAGCTGTGTAACCTGTCTTAGAGATAGAAATCACGCCTTCTGGGAAGAGACTTTGCTTTGGGGAGAGTCTTGTAGCACATTGTTTTAGGATCATGTGTTATTAATTCTGTAGTGCAGGTCCTCTCTCATTTTGGTTATACTAAAACAATGGATTGTGATGAGAGAGACACTTAAGAGTTGGTGTTAAACATCAGTGCCATCTCTGCTTTATACCTGTTTGACTTACAGACATTCTATAGGTGAAGAAAAGTGATGTTTTGATTATGGATATTGCAGTAATAGTGTAAAAATAAACAAAAAAGTTTTGAAAGCGTGAAAGTTTTTGGACTTGAGCATAACACGGAGATGTACCTTCCACACCTGTTGCTAACAACCGGTGCTCAGCTAGCTGGAAGGGATGACCAATTAACCAGCTAAAATCAGCTTGTTGTGCTTGTATTACTCTATAAGAGGGAATCACTGGGCAAAAGACAGCACACACTCTGGACAGGTCACCAATACAACACAGGACAACACAAAAACAATTAACTATACCCACATACACTCACGCCTAAGGACAATGTAGAGTATTAACTTAACAGTCATGTTTTTGGAAAGTGGGAGGAACCTGAGAGAACTTAGAAACAAGGAGATCATGTGAATTTCTAATAAAAATACCTAAACTCATATTTCCTACTCCAGCATCTGTTGCCTGACTTTTTAACCACACAGCCAGACAGACATTTGAAGAGGAGTGGCTAAAGCAACTGAGGTGGATTAGCAGTGCTAATGGTGCCATCCAGAACATGTAACTATAGAATATTGTCTCCTACTTGGATATCGAGCTGTTAGCTGTTAGCATGTCATGGCTAGCTGTGCGCAAAACTTTGTCGATATTCTGCTAATGTCAAAAAAACACAATTTTACAATTATTGTGTTTCCACTGAATAAGATAACATATTCAACATAACATATTCGACTTGCACAATTTTATGGTTAATGGAAACAAAGCTACTGCCATGAGAATGAGAAATTATTTTTGAATTGAACTGACTTGAACCTGGAGCCAAAAACCACAGCACTATTTGCCCCCAGATGTGGATAATGTCTTGCATTTTAAGCATTCTGATGTTTTCCACTGAGGATATCATATTTTGAAAGTCTTATTTCTACCTGCTGTATATTGCTGACAACAGATTAGACATAAATCATAACTTAGACATCTGTCTTCAGCTGTTTTACAAAAAAATCTACTTTGTCTCAACATGCAAGTATTGTGTAGTTTGCCAAGTTGCATCAGGATACTTGTTATATACTCCTCTCATTTTCCGGTCTACACAGGTGAGTGAGCCAGAAAGTGACTTTTGTAGTTTCTGTACTAATGCAGCCTAAATCTGAGTGGATGAAATATTTCCCTTGGTTCCCTTTTTTTAAAGCCCTAAACATTTTATTAGACACATTTTATACCACATCTACATTTCTTTCTTCCAGAAAGTCTGACACAATTGCACCACAAGTTGAGCAGATGTGAGAAACAGATAATAGAGTGAAGTGGTGAAAGGCGAGGGACAGATTACACACTGGAAACTTCTTTCAGCCAGTTAAAACTTGTTTGATAAATAAATTAGGTGTCAGCAAAGAACTCAGAGAATATAATGTTCTTTGGGAGCTGGGGATTTTTTTTTGGCTGAGGAAAGAAAATTAATGTATTTTTCGTAATTTCTCAAAATATCCACAAGCAGGAAACTCAAGGGGAGAGACATGTTTTGTATGGATATTACAGACAACTATTGGTTGTTTGTCACACATTTTTTACCTGTAGATATTTTCCCATCTAATTAGATTCAACTATGACTATAAATACTAAGTAACTTAGTATTAATTCTAATTAATTTGCATAGGAAGGCATAATGCTGTATAGAAACACTACTCTGGGAGCGCCTTGCTAAGTATTTGACATGCATCACTATTTAAGCCACATAGCTTGCACATGTGTACTCCAGATGTGCTGCCACTGCTAAAAAAATTATGCCATTGCTACTCAAAGATAGTAACAATGAGCCCAAAGTGACATTACCTAATCTCCTACTGAGTTATGTGCTTGCAACTTGAAACAGAAAGTGAAAATGATAGGATGACCTACTTTTTGATTAACTCTGCTAAGATGTTTTTGAGCACTTCAGGACACTCATTGAGCTTCACAGTTTAATTTCCAGTCTGTCAGTTGTTCCTTTAGCATTCAAAAGATAAACAAAAAGAAACGATGAAGTCATGACAAAAGTTAGGTTTCCCATCCCAACACAGCAGGACACTGTGAGTTCCACACCCTTAGTATTCCATTATCTTCTGAATAGAGCCAAATTAAAATTGACACAGCACAGAATACCCATTGTTTCCTCATATTTAGATATGAGCAACATGCGTTTTTCAGTCATTGCAAAACCAGTAAACATGTCTAGACAGGAAGCCATTCCATTTTAAAGATTGTGCAGTTTGACTGAAGGGATTTTTAGCATTTTAGGTAGGTATTTTAGCACCAAACAGGTGAGAAACATCTGGATTTTTTCCCCTGTTTGTTAAAGTTCTTTATTATGTTTTTACCACAAAAAAAGGGGGTGAGGGGATATATGAAAGAAACAGAAACAATTGATAGAACGAGCTTACTGAGTGAGATAAGGTGAATCCGCCAGGGGGAAAAGGTTGGGATGCTGGAGCCTTGGTTGCTTACGAAAGTGGGAGGTGTGGTCCGGCTTCCGATGGCTGGAGGAGTTGGAGGTTGCCGCTGAAAAGCACGTGGGAGGGTGGGGAGGTAGTTGGACAATCAGTGGATTGAGGAGCAGATCTTCTCCAGTCATAGATGGGGTTCCGGATGAATCTTCAACAGAGGTTCTTGGATGTGGATCTGATATCTTGGGCAACACAATGGACTAACTCAATGGCACCACAAGAGGAAATCTGCGAGGAGTTTAGAGAAAAGTTCAAATTTGCAGTGAACATGACTAAATTCTCAGAGAACTAAGCTCAGAGGGGTTCAGAGTACCATAATTGGTTAACACTCGCTGGAGAACTGGCCGACCGCTCCTCTTATGCTGGCGTTGATGAAGCATAACCCTAACCCTAAAACCCCCCCCCCCCCCCACACACATATATATATATATATATATATATGTAATTATTTTATAATTTTTTTCCAGTTTCTTCTAATCTGATAGGGTTTCTAGCTTCAATAGAATATTTAATAATTTATATAAAAAATTGTTTGTTAGTTTGGATTCAGTCAACAACAAAAACTCAATGTTTTTGTCCAAGAACATTTCTTATTTATTGAGGCATAAATGCTGCAATGGTCAGGTGAAAAAACTTAAAAACAAATAAGTAACAAAGCACCAAGTGCTCAAAAAAGATAGGAAACCTAAAGTACTGTTAATTAATGTTATAATGTAACAAAGTCTGGCCTCTTGAAAATGGCTCATGAGGTTTTATGTTATTGGTGAATATACATGCTAAATAATACGCTAAAGTGGAAGAAAGAAAGGCAGAGTTAGCATCTTCTTATCCATCTTCTTATCCTTCTAATTCACACAGGTGACTAATATAAACACAGTATTTTATTTAGGTGGTCAGGATTATGTGTGAAGTGAAACCATCTCGCCGTATCGGGGCATGCAGCGGGTTATAGAGAGCCCTGAGAGCAAGCATTCACTCTGTCACTGTTCAGCTGCAAGCCTATACAAGGTTCTGCCAACATTCACCTTCAGCAGAAAATGATACATACCTCACACACACACACACATGCATGCATGCCGTCATTACAGTGAATCCACTCCCCAGAAATTTGAGCTCATAATTCAGGCATGCATGAAGTACAAAAGGCAGTGATATTAAGCCTGTTGCGTAACGGATTGTGCACATTGCTCAGGAAAGCTGGAATGACAGCTTTGACTCATTGAATCTGACCAACTGAACCAGCCAAGAGCGATTTCCCCATATCGTGTCGTCATTTTCTAAAATTCGGCCCTGTCTGTGGGCTTCAGCTGAGCTCCAGAGGAAATCCACTAAAGGCCTAGACTAACCTATCACAACCAATAACAATTTCACATTTATAAATTGGGATTGGATTCCTCAATCTCTCAGGAGTCTTCATAGTTATCTGAACAGAAAGAGAGGGGTGATGTGTGGGCTGGCAGAACAAAGGAGCGGGGAGAAAGAGGCGAGTGTTTTGGTGTGACTGGGAGACAGTCGGCGAGCACGAAGTGTCGAGAGTGAGACAAAGTGGGAGTTGAAGCTAGCTGTCGACTTTTGAATGGCTAAACGAATGAGGGGAGGAGGGGGAGATTGGCTGGTGGGTGACAGCGCATTTGATCTCTCCATTATGGTTTAGTGGACTGATTTATGAAAAAGTTGAAGTTCTATACACATTCATAGCTATTAGCAGAAAAACTGCAGCTGCCATCATTAGGAGTTAGCCACTGACAAACTATAAGCAATGCTGAGTTAAGTGATAATATATTAGTGCAAAATTGACACAATGAGAAAATTTCAAAACTGAGTTTCAAAACAAATTCAGTTTGTTCAGGGAAAGGCTTGTCTAAAAGAGTTTAAACTCCTTTTTTATTATTTCTTTTAAGCTACATCTTCCACAAAATCAAATTATGAATAAGTTAATATTTTAATATAAAGAAAGAAACCTTAATTTCCTTTTATTAAGGAAACCTTATTTTTTCTTCTTTATAATGTATTAGTTTGCAATAAAAAACATGGAAATTTGGTTTTGATGCAGCTGTTGTAAACGTGAATATATTTAACATTCAGGAGTTTTCTTACTATTGCCCAAAATGTACATGTCTGTGAATAGGCTACGGTTAATGATTCTGTTGTGTTTAAAGGACCTAATGTATTTTCTTGTATGTCATTGCTTTACATTTACAGAAAGTTTAGCAACATGAGGTTCTCCTTTAAGATTGCATATTGAAAAATATACTGGGAGTAAAACCACCCCTATTTGATTTTTTAAGTCTTGTGTTTCAAGCATCTAAAAGTTTATAGAATCTTGAAAATACACGAAAAAGAGTTAGTTCACTTTATTACAATTTTAAAAATACTTTATTTATCCAAAAGAAAATTCAGAATTTGTCATAACTCACCCAGGCATCTTCTAAGAATCATTGTGGTTGGTGATGTTGTAACATCACCAGTTGGTACAGCTCAGTATCCTGGCAGCAGAGAAAAAAATGTCACTGTAACATTTGTAGGATGACATCAATGGTTTTTGGCTAGAATCAATCCATTAAAGCTTGACTTTATTTCCTGAAAAGTTTATTCAGCCATTAATCTAAAAGCGTTTTTGATATGATCAGCGTTTAACACAACAAATGAATCTCCTCTCTCTGTTTGTGTTACTTCAGCCATTTCACACATAAAATATGAGATTAAGAAAAAATTATGTCTTTTTTCCTCTACATCAAACCTTCAGATTAAACCAACACTTGTGACATCCATTTGAAAACGAGGGCTTCACATGCTTGAAAGAAACACTTTGTGTTGTTACCTGTCTCATTAGCGATGTTGTATCTCTCACCTCGCCCTCTGCCTTTCACTTACCAGCTAAGTGTGTAATCAGATCAGAATTTCTCATAGACACACTTGAACACTCGTTTTGTGTTGAAGTGTGAAATAGATTCAGCTTCTGATTTGCAACTGGATTGTTTTTTTCTGTTGAGATTGTGGCCACTGCATTTTTTAATTGTTTTCTGAGTGAGTATGTTTATTGTACTCACTCTTATCTTGTCAAACTTCCAAACAGTGCAAAAGACAGATGCAGCACAGGCTTTTTGTTCATGCAGGCAGAAAGAAGCTCTTTTTCTTGGAATAGGTTCATTAGATTCTCTTGATTTGTTGATTAATCAGAAGCATTAATCAACAATGCTTCTCCCCCATTCTTTTCTTCATAATCATTTAGGTTAGTCAGGATGCGGTTTGACTGCAGTCCAGGAGATGCTGATAATTTTCTAGTTTTGTCATGTGGTATTTTCAAAATGAGATGAAGTAGCAAAAAGCTTCAAGCTTTTTCTTATCATTGACATGGTTTTAAACCAACATGATGCTACCACCATCGTACTTCAAGATAGCTTCCCTGCTTTTCTTCAAAATGTAACAATAGTCCTTATCTGGAAAAATGCACATATTCTCCCAATCAAACCAAAAGACATGTCCTCCAAATTAATCTGTTTGCCCTGAAGTGTTTTAGCAAAACGTAATCTGGCTTTTTCTGTTGTTTTGGGAGTGATGGCTTCTTTGTCCCTGAGGAGCCTTTCAGCATGTCCATACAGGACTCGTTAAGGCTAGCATCTTCACAAGTCTTTTGCTTGGAGTTGATTCGCTCAATTTTTTCCAGACAAACTATAAGCAATGCTGTGAGTTAAATAGTCATATATTATTAACATAATATATGAATATCATCTCTGGTACACAGAATCCTTCTCCTTCTTCGACTGTATGACGGCTGGACATGCCCGTTCTGCTGCTTGTTGCTAGTGACTGTTTGAACAAATGAACATGTGTTCCCTGATAAAAGCCCTGGCTTCAGCTGTGTACAAATAGGGTACAAAACAATCTGTTCAAACAAGATAACCTTTAAAATATGCTTGTTTCTCAAAGAACAAATAATTACAGTTAGAGGCAACCTTTAATGGTTTAAACTGTCCAAAACTGAAACTAAACTTTTTTTAAATCAACAGCAATACAGATAAACTTCCACCTTTGTACTAATAACCACACTTAAAACATAGGAGAGTATTTCATTGAATCAGGGCTAAAATTCAGCACAGTGGCAGCTGTGGTTCTGACTCTGAACGTTTGGTGTTTCAACTGCGATAGTCACACTGCTGTGCGGCTGTCTGTGGTCTGACGCTTTAGTGATTGTGGTTTGATCTGCTGGAGCTGACAGCAGAAACACACAAAAGAAATGTCTCCAAAGGCACAAACACACAATTTCAGCCTTTGACTGATGGGCTAACACGTGTGGCATGCTGTGAGTGTTATGTTAATGAGGGTCGGGCACTGACCCGCTGCATATTGTACATCCAGTCGTTTGAAGAACGTCAGGCATGCAGACTGATGGCTTTTCTGAAGCTTTCTTTCTTGTGAGAAGATATTTATGAACTGGAAAGGTCAACTCACTGCAGAAACTAGTAGCCGTTTCTGTTTTTGGGTCAAAGGGCACTTTGTTGGGATATTCTTTTTTGTCATCTAACGTTTAGACATAAAACCCTCATAGACCAACTTACTCTAATTATAAAAAAGTAAAGATATCAATTTTATTTATTTTTTCTGAATTTAACAAAACCATAATGTTTCTCTGTGTGTATATGTGTATTTAACCACTAGCCCTGTCTCAGTAAGCAGTAAATGAATTAAATCTAAGCTAGCTACATAATTTCCACTTTTGTGATTTATTGTTTTTTTTTTTTTCTACCAAAAACTGTATGACCAAAGTCTTCAGTCTGATGAACCTAACTTTTTTGGAGGACAAGTTTGAATTCATAATTCATTTTATATGTTGTTTCTTTTGATTTCTTTATTCATTTTGGTAATTTTTTTTTTTTTACATATTGCTATTCCACAAATAAGGCCTTGATGAATTAATAGCCAGTGTTTACTAATGGTAGGGAAATATGCAGTATATATAAAATATATAACGTCAGTAAATATCGGTTATTGGCCATAACAAAAATATTAATATCGGATAACAGCATCAGCCCTAATTTTCAAATGAGTACATATCTAATTCTTTTCACTATTTGTTCCATGAGAGCATGGATAAACATAGATACATTAAAAATATTATTAAATGTAGTTACTGTGTGCAGCATAGAGATAAAAATCTCACTGTTATATAACTGGTGTCCCAAAGATACCATTTTCACACTGGTATGTTTTTCAAGAATAATAATTGTGTGTATTTGTGACTTTTGTACCAGGCAGTCATTTTTTTGTGATAAACTTTTAAGTGTAGCAATAAATTATTGCATACAACTTTATTTTTCTTTGTAAATCATTGTTTTTCATGGGTAATTTTACATAAAAATGCTCAAATCTGTCCGTCCATCCATTCGTCAGGATCTTTATGAAACTGACTAAAGAAAAGAAATTCAAAACTCAGACACTTTATCTATGCATCTCCATCAGTTTTGCGTGGTGCTGCCACATCTTTTATTATGAGTTTATGTATTGATTGGTCGACTCCAGCGGTCTAATCAGGAAGCTATGATTACTTTTAAATACTTCAAAAGGGAATTGAATCCATGACTTGAGCTAGAATTAAGACTTTTTCGTCCATTGTAAAGAATAACCACAGATTCATCTCAAACCACATGCAGTCTTAAAGTAGGCTGATGCATTCCACTAATCCTGATTGATGGAAATACCAAATATACCATGCTTCATAGTCATCTTCTATCCACTTTGTACCCAGTTCTGCATAATTTTTCTGATTTCGATACAAAAAATGTCTCCATCAAAGAACCACCTGTTCTAGCTGGCCACACAGAATCAGCGAAGGGGCCACACTTTGAACACTCCTGCTCCAGATCAAAGCAGGTTTGTGTATTAGAATTTCCCAATCTGAATCATAGTAATATAGAATCTAGAAATGCTACTTTAATTATCGTCCGTACTCAAACCTGAGGAGAATTGTTGACATTCAACTGGATTTCTTCAGACGCCTATGATTGCAGGCACACATTAGTAATTCCAAAGTTCTGCCTTTGACATTTACCAGCGGAGTGGTTTACCTCCAAGTCATAAAGTGTTTTCACTGCAGTCATGTCGTGCATACTGAGGGTCTGCAGAGGAAGAGCTCAGGCCTGCTCTCTGACCCCCAGTTTCCTTGCGGCCGGTTGCAGAGGGATGTCCTCTGACTGGACTGAAGGAAAAGGGGGCTGGATGGCGTGTGTGTGTGTGTGAGACTAAAATTAGAGGCAGCATGTTTGAGTAACACAGTAGACCCTACTTCCTGTTTTCACTGTCCCTATTTACATCCCAGAGAAGAAGAGAAAGGAAGAGGAAGAGGAGGGATGGCTCTCAGGTGCCAAACCCTCCGCCTCCCGAAAAGTTTGCAATCATTCATGTTTCTGTATCTTTGCAGAACGCCGCAGCCAAGTATAGTCACAGAAATATGTGAGGAATGCGTAATGAGGAGGGAAGCTGCCAGCGATAAAAGCTGCTCTGCTTTCCTGTCAGCAGCATTTAGCTCCAGAACTGCTAGCAAAAACCAGAAGAGGTTTTTACATCTCTGCTGTACGTGGATCCTGTCCCAAGCTGACGATATTCAGGCTACATGTTTATTGTCCTGTGGTTGACAGAGTTGTAAATGTTCTGAAACATTTTAGACAAACATATCCAAATGGAGGTGCAAAATCAATAGGCCAAAGATTGAAATCTGATTTGCTCTGATCCATGATTTTGAATTGATGAACAGTGAGATGGTAAGGGCGTGCATGCATTGCTTGTTGTATTTTGATGAAATTTCTGGTTCTTTTTGTTTTGATTTTTATACACTTTGAGCAGTTTTGTTTATACTCTCTTAAATTGCTAATCATTGGAGCAGAGGCTTCTTGGAATTATCAGTCTATCTACTGTCTGTATTAGAGATGCATCAATGCAATATTAATAACTGTATCAAACCAGATATTGTAAGAAATTCTAGATTAGGTATTGTGACAATGTACCGGATCCATAAGGGCAGATCCATTAAGTGTAATTCTATGTGTTGTGCTGTAATCAAAGTCATGCTTTATTATTTATTTTACATGTACACTTTGTTTGCATGTTGAGTTCAATCAGTTTCCATAAATTATCTCAGGAAGTGGTACTGAGTAACTTCAAGGGATCCTCCTAAATATGTTGTAATTTTTCCATTAATTAAAAATGTTTTCTGTGATATGCTACATCTTATAATTACTTCAAAAATGTACATCTTTTGGTATAGTTTTTACCCATGGAGGTCGCCATTTTTTCGTTGATGGGTTGATGACATCATTAGATCCATTCGGAATAAACACAGGCAGACTAACTTTACCTGAGTTGTTGTTAATCATGTTGCGTTCCACTGGTGTAATTTTAGATAATGCCACACTGCATCACTATTGACTAATTAAAAAAAAAAAGTGAGGTGAATCTGGATGCTTCTCACACGAAAAAAAGAAGAGCGCAGTGGGAAAGATAAGATAATGCTACTGCCACTGATACTGAATTTGAAACCACCGATCTGACCGGACCAAGATCGGACCCTAAACAACTGTTGCCGAACCGGACACAGAGCTATAGAAGTGCTTACCGGATCACACAGTCCGACCAGAGGTATGTGTCATTCATTTTCTCATTTATGAAGCTGAAGGCAGCAGCTCCTACGGCGAACTCTGTCCTCTTCCTCTGTTTACTCTTTCTCATCATCTTCATCACCTCTTGTGATTTCTACATTCCCATCGATTTCAATGCTCTGCAGTTCAAATTAAAAAGACTTAAGGATGTTACTCATTTCTGTTTTGGCTGGATAGAGCTAGTGCAATTGGACCTAGCATATGTAATTTACCCAGAATGCAATGTAGCATGAACAACATGGTGACGTCTGAATAGCAATATTTTATTAAATCTATAAAAACCAAACAGCCTACAGTATTGTTACTGTATTGTGTTTGCATCTAAAATAAACATTATTCAAATAAAGTCAATTGTTACAACTGTTACATCACTGTATTAATACTATAACTCTTACAATCATAGTTGATGAACAACATAGAAATTACTGAATCATAAAATCACATTTAGGACTCCTGTAACATGAGGTTAAACTGAATTCTAAATGAGCCTCTGGTGAAAGCAGTCTGAAGTGAAAATTCCATCATATCTTACTACAGAGTGCACACTTCGCACATTTAATGTTCACTTGCTTGGTGAGCAAGTCTTTCCCTGATCTGCTAATATTACAACAGGGGGAACATGTAGCATTCTTGGTTCTCTGTTCTGAAAAGACAGCAAAATATTAATGTTTTCTTCAAGACAAAATATGTCTTATCAATCTGAAATCACATGAAACATATTGCTTTGTTTACATTTTTATAACCTTATTTAGTCTTCTTTTTTTTTGTATCAAAGCTCATATTTTGCAAAATATTTCCTTATATATGCAGTACATTTAAAGCTTGTTTTGTTTCCTTATTGGAAAAAATATATATATACTAAAATTAACCACTGGTTTATCTATTTGTATCTGTTTTATGTTTTCACTGTGTGCTTAATTTTAGACAGTGAAAATTCATGTCCAACAGAGCAAAGATACTAGAAAAAAACTGATGTCAGTATGGAGTTGAGATCATGTTACAGGGAAGACTCTGTGCTACAGAAATGTAAAAGATGCAGGTCAGCAGAACTCAGAGTGAATAACACCTGAGTGAGCAAAGAGACATGTACATGCAGTATTTGTAGTTTATGTTATTTGTTATGCCACTATCATAATGCAGCTGATGTATGAGAATTTGTAGTGTGGAGGTCAGGCATCTGCATGACTCATACCAAACACAAAACAGTTGATATGAGGATAGTAGCAGTTTCCTTTTCTCACAAACAGAATGATAAGAAAAGACAGAATGAAATACTGACAAAGTAACCATTCCACGGAAGAAAACAAAATGTAAAATCTGTTAAAACCAGAAAGTTTCTCTCTCTAATGAGATGACTTTGTTTTTCTTATGCAGAAATACATTTCTCTGACAGTCTGTGACTTCTTTAAATTGCAAAACGGGCTCCTTCTGATTCTCCATCTTCTCACTCAGTTTTTCTAGATGACATCCTAACATCTCACGATGTGTTGCTATTGTGATCTTTGTTTAAACTAATGATGTACGAATGTCATTTCGACCAGCGGGGCTCAGCACTTGACTGCAACAAATGTAGTCAAGGTGGATTTATTCGGAGAATACTTCTGCCAAACTTGTGGCCTGTTCTGCAGACTGGGACTTGTTCTCGTGTCCACACCTCCAAGTCTGGATTCACCATCCTCAGAAATTGCTCCATTGTCATCAGTTTATTCAGAGCTGCATATTACATTTGCTCCGACACCTATTACAAAGTGAGACAAAGAAGCTGGCTTTTATATCTTAGGTAGGGTTACCAGACGTCCTCTTTTTCCTGGACATGTCCTACTTTTCAGACCTAAAAAAATGTCCGGGGGGAATTTAAAAATCGTCCGGGATTTTGGTCAACTGCCTCAAAACACATTACATAGCTTACAGTGCATTGTGATTACATTGCCACTCCGTTCCACTACTCCAAAAACGTTTCATTATGTGTGCGTAATTATGAAGTACCCCCCACCCCCTAACAATTTTGAAGTACTCACCCCCACCCCCCGCTAACAAAAAAAAAAGTGTCCTCCTTTTCAGAAACCCAAATCTGGTAACCCTAATCTTAGGCAATTTCACCACTCATACCAAGTAAAAGAGTTGTCAAAAACAAAACAACAAATAAATATTATTTACACAAATCCAACACAAAACAACAATGGTGCCAATAAATATTTACATGGATGCAAATCATTAGAAGTAAACTAATCTGAGGTCAATCAAAGAATAAATTTTACTTAATACAACTTCACAGAGCATTACCCCACTTAATTGACATGGGATGCTCCAGGAGCTTTTCAGAAGCGCCTGGAGCATTTTTCTCCATTTGCTGCGCCACCCTGCTGAGGAGACATACCAGGAAAAGTAAGCACTCAATTAACAAACTCAAATTAAACCCATGGAAGTTATTAGAAATAAACTGACATTTTCCTCCACATTCTTCCTGAACAGGAAAGATGGCCAGTTTCCCCACCTGAAAGAATGTCCAACCAAATGTCTCAATGCAACCAAAGCAAAGAACCGAAATAGGAAAATGCCTGGACTGTAAATAAACTAAACACAACATAATATCAATAATTCTTTATTAGTGATTTCACCCCTGGTCTCCATCCCAACCAAATTGAAAATTATGGCCGATATTAACAGTGCTGCTGTAACCTGTAACCAATATTTACCTATCCCAAGAAACATTTGTAATTTGCTGACATTTTGTCTGCTTCAGTTAAACACCCACAATCACTGTTACACATTCACATGATGAGATACTAATACTGATATGTTAATGACTGATATTGTTGGTACTGATGTTAAGATATAAAACTTGTTTTATTTATTTTTATTTTTTAAAGAAACTGCTGCTATGTTTATTTTCTACCTCAGTTAAACTCTTCCACAATGGCCAATACGTATTGTTACAATATAATCAACCCAACACAAATTTTCATACTTTTTTGCTGAATTTACATAGCATTTTGTAACATGACAAAATGTGAAAAGTTTATAAGATATAAATATTTTTGCAGCACACTTATGGATATAGTGATTTTTGAGTTTCAGACCAAAGATAACATTCAGAAATAGAAAGTTTTATGTATGCCAGTCCCAGATATGGTGAATTCAGCATGTTTCTCACAAGAATCATGTTTTCCCTCCACCTTTAAGCATGAAGGTGAAGCCATTTTCTCAAAAGTGTTTGTCTTGACAGTCATTCACCAGTATAAGCAGTTCTTTGTAGCTGTGAAGGTCTCTGAGGATACACACAGCCACATGACTGCAGCTTGACTAAACCTCATGTGATCCCACAAAAAAGCATTCAGGACAGCCTTGCGTGTGTTTATGTTTGTGTCAGTGGGATTTGGTTAGGGTTACCAGGCGTCCTCTTTTTCCTGGACATGTCCTACTTTTCAGACCTAAAAAAATGTCTGGGGGGAATTTAAAAATTGTCCGGGATTTTGGTCAACTGCCTCAAAACACATTATATAGCTTACAGTGCATTGTGATTACATTGCCACTCCGTTCCACTACTCCATTCCAGGTTTCTTTGTATTGCAAATTAGTCACGCACTTCTCCCCAAATGCAATAACGTTGCATTATGTGTGCGTAATTATGAAGTACCCCCCCGCCCCCCGCTAACAATTGCAAAGTGCTACCCTGCCCCCCCACCCCCCACTAACAATTGCGAAGTGCTACCCTGCCCCCCCACCCCCCGCTAACAAAACAGAAAAGTGTCCTCCTTTTCAGAAACCCAAATCTGGTAACCCTAGATTTGATCAAAATGAAGTTAATGAAGTTACAGTTGATGACATGTGACATTAATTATGGTTTGGTTAAGTAAACTTCCTCAAAGGTGCAGAAGAGCACCAAACTCTTTTGAAGGTGTCTAAACATGTTCACACACACCTCATGTCTGGAGATTTCACATGGAGAATTGCTATGGAGACCTTGCAAACAGCTAGATAACACTATGTTTTCCCAGTACCTTCTCTTGCTGTTAGTTGCACTTTCCCTCACATTATTAAAAATCATGCATAATCAAGAAACCTCTACTGTCAGTAGCTATATGCACAGGGAGAAATTGTACCTCTGCATGTCACTTTCCAGCAGCTAGTTGTCTTAGTTGGGGAAATCCTTTTTTCATCCATTTGTTTTTCACAAGCTGTTCTTATTAAGGACTTTGGCTATGGTTATTATTGAACTATTTTAGCATTTTTCTTATTCCAGTAGTCTCTCTTGTAACCAGAGATACACTGAGATGGGTATGTCACAAACTGGAAAATATTACATATTTTCTCTAGAGGTGTGCCGATTGATCGGCCACCGATAATAATTGGCAGATTTCCGAGAAAAAGTGTATGCTCGCTGATCGCCGATCACTGTCTCTTTTTGCTGACCACAAAAACCAGTCACCTGTATGTAACTTCGCAACATGCGTGTGTAGCTTATCTCCTCTTTCCTTCACACTGCCCAAGCATGTGGCAACAAATCCTAAGCAAAGTGGTGAAGAACTTCAACGCACAGAGTCAATGGGGAAGTTTTCGTGTTGCAATGGAAAATTACCTCAGGGGTGAAGCATGTCAAAATGCATCAACACAACGAATCTAATATGACATTTAAAAACAAACAGTTGACAGTATGTATATGGTATGGCTATAATGAGGCTCACTGCAGGAAAAAAAGACATCTGGAACGTCAGACAGCAAGTAAAGCAGCTCACAACTAACAACACCCAAATGAGCGTGAAGGTCAGAAAGCTAAACAAATAACCAGATAAATAAAGTCTTTGGGATGGCAGTGGAAGATGTTGGTTCTGCTCTCTCTGTTGGACAGATGTGCCGCGCTACTGGTAGTAAAGTAATGAACTCTTACATTGAACATCTGCTTAAAGCTGCAGCTTGTAACTTAAACCAGCAGATGATTTTACATATGTAATAATAATTTTTCTGAAATTATTATAATAATATGGTAAATTTTTATAATAATTTACCATATTATTATAATAATATGATAAATTATTATAATTTACCATAATAATTATTATTATGATTTTTTTTGTTACAGTGTATTTAAGGTCTTTGATGATAGACTGTTTGTTTCAGATAAATTTCACAACTCTAAATCCTGAAGACTAAGTAATGGTTGACTTAATGCTTCAGGATGTTTTGAGTTAGTGTTCAGGAAGATCAATGCAATATGCTTGTATGATATGTGAGTGTGTGGGCAGAACATTGAAACACACGATCACAATGTGCTAATTAGCTGGAATGACCCAATGACTGTTGTATAAGAGTGTGTGGCTGGTTGTCTGTGTACATGTGATGCAACGGATTCATGCTATTGGTGTTGATATTTGGCAGCAGCTTGGACTGGACTGGTGTAAACATGACACACCATCAAAAGGAAATGAAATCAGTAATGACCTTAGAGAAGGAAATATTTCTAGTCATAAATCTGAGAAGGGTTATAAGGCCATTGCCAAAAACGTCAAGTCCTTAACGAGAGAGATAGCAGGTCTCTCCAAGGCAATACTAAAGAAAATTTCTAAAAAAACCCACAGTTACATCTCGCCCTCTGTAGGCCTCAGTTTATGGAAGGACAATTGGAAAAATAAACATGAACAAGTATGTCTTATCCAGAAGCGTCAACTGGTGAAAGCTTTTTCTGAAATTATACTGTCACATTTGTAACGTTGTATTTGAATTGACCACAAAACTCATCAGTACAATCAACTTATACCAACTGTCAGTCATGACGAAAGAGAAGTGATTGGGCTTGCTTTGCAGCCACAGGATATGAGCACCTTGTGATTATGGAATTGAGTACTGATCATCTTACAGCAATGTGGCGGGATGTTGCTTTTAAAAGAAGCAAGACTTCTGGAATAATCTCCTTTGGACTACTCAAACCAGCATAGTGTCAAGATCTGTGTTTTTCTGTGTTTATTTTCGAGTTTTCTGTGTATTTATTTCGAGTTCTGTGTCTCTGTGTTGTCCTGTCCTCCCCTTGATTGTTCCCAGGTGTGTCTCGTTCCTTGATTACCCTCTGTGTATTTAATCCCACCTGTGTCCTTTGTTCCTTGTCGGGTCCTTGTCGTTCGTCAGTCTGTTTGCCTTCTCCACTCGTTTGCCGTGCGCTACCTGCATTTAGCCCATCTGTTCTGCTCAGCAGTGCTGCCACGGTTGTGGACTGTCACTTGTTTAATTATCATCATTCCATATCTTACCTGGGTCTCCAGCGTTTGCCTCACCACCTTACCACACACTTCATGACACATAGAACTATTTGGCCATAATGTGCAGGGTTTCCCCCAGAAAACTTGCTAAACTTTCACCTAAATTAACCTCGGGGGAACCACATAGGCGGTTCCCCTGCACTCCACCGTGTTTTTGTATTAAAATATGTTAATTAGACAGGAAATGTAAAAATATTACTGTGTAATTATTTATTAATTCTCAACTTGATACTTTATACGGGAAAACATTGCCAGTGCAGGGCAACACAGATTTAAAGTATCTGGCAAGTTTTCTTTGTAAAACTTCAAAGAACAATATTCATTAGTTAAAATGTTTTGTTACCATAGAAACAATCTGATGCTGTGAGTTTATCTTTGAGTTTGAGCTCTGTTTTTTCACAAATGCAAATTAGTACCTTACTGAACACAGAAGCTGTTAGAGGTGCTGATGTTTTTAGCAGCAAGAGGGGCCCCTAAGTCAAATTCTGTACCAGGCCTCATACAGCCTTGGACCGGTCTTGTACGAAATTCGGTTCCCCTGTGAAAATCTGTTCCCCCTGTGTCGGGAGCGCGCATTGCTGCCAGAGAGGCGGATCTGACGGATCTGACTATTTTCACGGCGCTTCTGATCGATTTCTCGGTAAAAACAACTCATATAATCATGTCAGGGTTGTAAGATTCAGTTTAATCGGCAGCTGTTGTTTACAAAATTGTAAATTAAATAAATAAACGAGGTCTTCTGATGCTGTTTTGTGTTATTTTAAACGCCAAGAGAATCGGTCTTTTTCCAACTGTTGTCACTTAAGCTTGACAGAAACACAAGTCAGTCACCAAACACAGTTTTCCAACATGTAGTGTGTACATGTTGGAAAACTGATATAAAAGGATGAAAGCTGTTGATAGCAGGGCACAAAAATTAAGACTTACTAAAAATATGAGAGTGTAGACTTTCTGGTAAATCCAGTTC